>WNWK01006118.1:0-52500 GCA_009830355.1 Cherax destructor | reverse complement strand
GACTCTTACCTAACCTGAGGGACACAGTGTTAGACAGCTCCACGTAAGACAGTGTTAGACAGGTCCACGTAAGACAGTGATAGACAGGTCCACGTAAGACAGTGATAGACAGGTCTACGTAAGACAGTGTTAGACAGGTCCACGTAAGGCAGTGTTAGACAGGTCCACGTAAGACAGTGTTAGACAGCTCCACGTAAGACAGTGTTAGACAGCTCTACGAAAGACAGTGTTAGACAGGTCCACGTAAGACAGTGTTAGACAGCTCCACGTAAGACAGTGTTAGACAGGTCCACGTAAGACAGTGATAGACAGCTCCACGTAAGACAGTGATAGACAGGTCCACGTAAGACAGTGATAGACAGGTCTACGTAAGACAGTGTTAGACAGGTCCAGATACTCGTAATACTGAATAAGTCTCTCCTTCAAAAGTGACATTTATCAAGACCTCAGTAACTATAATGTATTTGTCTAGACATTCATTTGTAATATTTTTGGATTCCCAGTCACCACTTTATGGGTTTTTCATAATCAATTTTTTTTTAATGTTTTTATATGAATTTTTTTAAACAGAATTCTTATGTGTGGGTTGTGTGTGTATTGTTCCAGTCACGGTATTGTGCCTTTTTTTGTTATTTAAGATAAAGTGATTTGAAGAAGGGAACACATTCACCATCACTCTTGCAACTGCTTTCTTTGCCAGAAGTGCATGGATATCACAGTTTAAATGACTTGCAGTACTGCAAGATCCTCACCCATCCTTCAGAGTACAGGCATTGTAATAACCATCTCCACAACTCAAAATTATCTAAACATCGTTCAAAATGATCTAAACATCGCTCAAAATGATCTAAACATCGCTCAAAATGATCTAAACATCGCTCAAAATGATCTAAACATCGCTCAAAATGATCTAAACATCGCTCAAAATGATCTAAACATCGCTCAAAATGATCTAAACATCGCTCAAAATGATCTAAACATCGCTCAAAATGATCTAAACATCGCTCAAAATTATCTAAACATCGCTCAAAATGATCTAAACATCGCTCAAAATGATCTAAACATCGCTCAAAATGATCTAAACATCGCTCAAAATGATCTAAACATCGCTCAAAATTATCTAAACATCGCTGATAATAAACACAGATAACAGCAATATATGAAAATTGACTTAATGCGATAAATACTTAAAAGTCTCCTTAATAAAATAAATAGAATAAATTTGTCCAATAAGAAGTGTACACGATTTTTTTTGTACAAACTGTTTATTACTTAAAATTATATTTATTAAAATCGTGGAGAGTAAATAACACGTGATTGTGGTCACCTTTCACTCTGTGTAGAGCTTTACAAAGTCACCTTTCACTCTGTGTAGAGCTTTACAAAGTCACCTTTCACTCTGTGTAGAGCTTTACAAAGTCACCTTTCACTCTGTGTAGAGCTTTACAAAGTCACCTTTCACTCTGTGTAGAGCTTTACAAAGTCACCTTTCACTCTGTGTAGAGCTTTACAAAGTCACCTTTCGCTCTGTGTAGAGCTTTACAAAGTCACCTTTCACTCTGTGTAGAGCTTTACAAAGTCACCTTTCACTCTGTGTAGAGCTTTACAAAGTCACCTTTCACTCTGTGTAGAGCTTTACAAAGTCACTTTTCACTCTGTGTAGAGCTTTACAAAGTCACCTTTCACTCTGTGTAGAACTTTACAAAGTCACCTTTCACTCTGTGTAGAGCTTTACAAAGTCACCTTTCACTCTGTGTAGAGCTTTACAAAGTCACCTTTCACTCTGTGTAGAGCTTTACAAAGTCACCTTTCACTCTGTGTAGAGCTTTACAAAGTCACCTTTCACTCTGTGTAGAGCTTTAAAAAGTCACCTTTCACTCTGTGTAGAGCTTAACCAAGTCACTTTTAACTCTGCGTAGAGCTTTACTAAGTCACTTTTCACTCTGCGTAAAGCTTTACCAAGACATCTTTCACTCTGTGTAGAGCTTTACCAAGTCACCTTTCACTCAATGTAGAGCTTTACCAAGTCACCTTTCACTCAATGTAGAGCTTTACCAAGTCATGTTTCACTCAATGTAGAGCTTTACCAAGTCATGTTTCACTCTGTGTAGAGCTTTACCAAGTCACCTTTCACTCAATGTAGAGCTTTACCAAGTCATGTTTCACTCAATGTAGAGCTTTACCAAGTCATGTTTCACTCAATGTAGAGCTTTACCAAGTCATGTTTCACTTTGTGTAGAACTTTACCAAGTCATGTTTCACTCTGTGTAGAGCTTTACCAAGTCATGTTTCACTCTGTGTAGAGCTTTACCAAGTCATGTTTCACTTTGTGTAGAGCTTTACCAAGTCATGTTTCACTCTGTGTAGAGCTTTACAAAGTCATGTTTCACTTTGTGTAGAGCTTTACCAAGTCATGTTTCACTTTGTGTAGAGCTTTACCAAGTCATGTTTCACTCTGTGTAGAGCTTTACCAAGTCACGTTTCACTCTGTGTAGAGCTTTACCAAGACACGTGTTTGCTCTGTGTTTAAAGCTCTGGCGAGGAAGGCTCTTCATTGTTTCTATGCTAATTACGTGTCTTAATATGCTGTCAGTGTTCCTTTAATTAATCTGTTTGTCAAACTAACAAATTGTGGAACACAACAGAGGAGCAACAACACACATTCTTGCCGAGGTGTTTCTAAATCACCAACACTTCGAACACACACACACAACACAGCTGCAAGTGAAGTGATGCATTTTGCTAACACCAACAACCTGACAAGTCATTGCTGTGATTGGTAGCCTGAGGATCGAGCCGCAACAGCTTAGATATATATACATATATGTCTCTCTTCTTCTCTTTCTTTCTCTGTTTCTCTCTCTCTCTCTCTCTCTCTCTCTCTCTCTCTCTCTCTCTCTCTCTCTCTCTCTCTCTCTCTCTCTCTCTCTCGGAGCTGTATGGGTCGAGGTATGACCCCTACGCTTTTAGCGTTTCCCCGTGAAAATAATAATTAATAACATGCTAATTATATATATTTTAGCATTGATTAAGAGATAATATTCAAATTAATTTTAATTGCGATTATTTAAAATATTAAGATAATTACGGTTACATTTATAAAGGTAATTATGCAACCCGATGCTTTCACAAAACTGGTATCAGCAGAGCAGGATTATTATGCAAATTATATTAAATTATATTATGTAAATTATAGTAAGGCTTTTGAGGCAATAAATTTCCAGAGAATGGTCTCAGGTATCACTGGAAAATATATTAGGTTAATAAACATAAGAAGAAACTTATATGTCACTGTGTTATCTTGGCATATCTAACCTGCGTTATATGATAACTTAGGTCTCTAGTTTATTATAGTATGCTGAGGTATAACTGCTGTGAGACTGAGGTTACGATGATACCGTAGCAGTATATTCCTGTGACAGCTGGGATGATACTGCGGTACTAACACCTAGGTGTCTACTGCTAGGCAATCGTAGCAACTATCTCCTCGTACAGGATGCTACCTACAACAGTTGGCTAATTCCCAGGCATCTATTTACTGCTAGGTCAACAGGGGCAGCAAGTATAGAGAGAGAGACTTGCCATTAGGTCTCACCTTGCCCAGGATGCGACCCACAAGTGTCACCTAACACCCGGGTATCTATTTCCTGCTGATTAATTAAGGCTAACAGGAGTAAGACTTGCCTATTGTCCCGCCCACCCGGAAATCGAACCCGGGACCTTTCGTTTGTAGACCAAACGATTTACAAAACTTTAATCGAGAGAGTAAAGTAAATATTCTGTACGTTGCGGTATATGACTTTACAAATTATTAGGTAACCTGATTGAGTACCTGATTTCAGACCGGGCCGCGGGGGCGTTAACCCCCGAAACCCTGTCCAGGTATACCTGTTGCATAACATATATATATATATATATATATATATATATATATATATATATATATATATATATATATATATATATATATATATATATATATATATATATATGCTTAAAACAGTACACATTAAACCAGAGCCACTACAGTGAGCTTAATACAATATATTTATGTGGAGCATCATAGGCGTCTGTGTGATATTCTCTTTAGGTAAGACTGGATGCCTTAGCCCGCAAAGTGTATCATGTTAAGACTGAATTATTGTCCAGTGTTACGTGTCCGGTGTTACGTGTCGCTGGGAGAGCCGCGGGGCGAGGCATCTCCAACACGCCAGCTACATCGTAATTAAAAGTTTAACGTACGACTTATTAAAATACTACTACTGCTGCTACTGATACTGCTACTACTACTGCTACTACTACTGCTACTACTACTACTATTAATGATAATAATAGTCTATAAGTAAAACGTAACTGTCACTGGTCACTCGTTATTGAAGTTAATTTCACAGTATATTCACTGGTATTCATTTCAGTGTAAACAAGGTGTACTGACACCATAAATATATTGTTGGGTTCTGACTTGACTCTGGTCCAGGACTGAGCGAAACGTCGCCATTAAGGTTTCTCTCCTGAGTACGAGTGTTTCTTGAATTCACACCAGTGTTATATCCCCTTGTTTGACTGAATAAGCTACTGCACGGGCGAAACGTCTCAACAATAAAGATACCGACGTGTTGCGCACGCTTTTTATCAAGATGTCGCTATTGTTTACTATTAATGTTATGAATTTAATGAACATCTCAGTTATGATTCGAAATATTAAGTTGTTTTATTTTTTTATTAAATACATCGGCCGTCTCCCACCAAGGCAGGGTGGCCCGAAAAAGAGAAACTTTCATAATTCACTCCATCACTGTCTTGCCAGAGGCGTGCTTACACTACAGTTATAAAACTGCAACATTAACACCCCTCCTTCAGAGTGCCGGCACTGTACTTTCCATCTCCAGGACTCAAGTCCGGCCTGCCGGTTTCCTGAATCCCTTCATAAATGTTACCTTGCTTACACTCCAACAGCACGTCAAGTCCTAAACATAATTTGTCTCCATTCGCTCCTATCTAACACGCTCACGCATGCTTGCTGGAAGTCCAAGCCCCTCGCACACAAAACCTCTTTTACCCCCTCCCTCCAACCTTTCCTAGGCCGACGCCTACCCCGCCTTCTCTCCACTACAGATCTATACAATCTCGAAGTCATTCTATTTCGTTCCATCCTCTCTATGTCCAAACCATCTCAATAATCCCTTCTCAGCCCTCTGGATAATAGTTTTGGTAATCCCACACCTCCTACTAATCTCCAAACTACGGATTCTCTGCTTTATATTCACACCACATATTGCCCTCAGACACGACATCTCTATTGCCTCCAGCCTTCTCCTTGTTGCAACATTCACAGCCCATGCCTCACACCCATACAAGAGTGTTGGTATAACTATACTCTCATACATTCCCCTCTTTTCTTTCATGGATAAAGTTCTTTGTCTCCACAGATTCCTCAGTGCACCACTCACCTTTTTCCCCTCGTCAATTCTATGATTTACCTCATCTTTCATAGACCCATCTGCTGACATGTCCACTCCCAAATATCTGAATACATTCACCTCCTCCATTCTCTCTCCCTCCAATCTGATATCCAGTCTTCCGTTACCTAATTTTTTGTCACCCTCATCACCTTACTCTTTCGTATATTCACTTTTAATTTCCTTCTTTTACATACCCTACCAAACTCATAAACCAACCTCTGCAACTTCTCTTCAGAATCTCCCAAAAGCACAGTGTCATCAGCAAAGTGCAACTTTTATATATATATATATATATATATATATATATATATATATATATATATATATATATATATATATATATATATATATATATATATATATATATATATATATATATATATATATAATAAAGTGCTTTGTGTTTTGCAATAATAAAGCTTATTTGTCATGTATTCATTCGGCTTACTAAGCTGTTTAAGTCAGCTTGGTATCTCTGACAGCTAAGTGCTGTTGTGACATTGTTCTCTACGCTAATGTCATCAGTGAATATTGATATTGTTCGTCATAACTTGTTATCGATGTTCTTTATGCAAATAACAAATAGAACCGGTCCCAAGACTGACCCTTGTGGCACGCCACTTGTTACCTCAAACACTTCACCCACGAGACCCAACGAACCGAGAATATAAACAGATCGAACGAAACGGCGCAAAGGCTCCGATAAAAAAGCGCTTTGCTCCAGGATAGTCCACGATCACTGACAGGCCTTACATATTATAAGAAACCTCAAACTCAGGAGAGTCTGGGAAACCTCAAAAACACTCTCATCTACATTGTGTTTCAGCCAACACACCATAAATTAACACGTTATCACCGGCACACTGTGCTATCTGCTGGAATTATCTATGCTGTTACGCTGGGTTGATATTTGGACCACCTTAGATGTCTTAAATTGAAATAATCAAGCGAAAGGATTTTTGGGGTTGAGATTGAAAGATTTTGCATCCGGTAGACACACCACACACGACAGGCCAAGTGTCTGTTGTTTAGTTGATCAAATACCAGAAATCTCTTTAAGACATTGAAGATAGGATTTCCCAGTGTAATAATCAGTTATTTTGTTTATAATTCTATTTTCATAATCATTTTCTTATCCTTTTTCATTTTACTTACATTAATTTGATGTTTTGCACATGTTTACATCTGATTCTTATAGTTGATTTTCTTTGATTTTGTGCAGTGCTTGATAATGGAGTGAGTTAGCCCCCGAAACTAGTGAATAAATAATGAATCAGAGTGCTGTGTACTCTGATTCAGGTTCGAATCCTGCTGTCGACTGAGATATAATGCTGGTGAATAATTTCGCCCGTGTGCAAGTATTCTTGTGTAAATGGTGATTGATGGCAGTGATTTGATGGTGAGGTGACGTTTAGTGGAGCGAGGTGACGTTTAGTGGAGTGAGGTGACGTTTAGTGGAGTGAGGTGACGTTTAGTGGAGTGAGGTGACGTTTAGTGGAGTGAGGTGACGTTTAGTGGAGTGAGGTGACGTTTAGTGGAGTGAGGTGACGTTTAGTGGAGTGAGGTGATATCTAGTGAAGTGAGGGGCTCGGCCGCGATAAAGTGATATCCCGGATATAGTGGACACCTGACATCCAGGTCACACTCTGGTGGAAATGACGAGAGACACACCCACCCACACCATCCTGGGATGGGAGCCACACCCACCCACAACCATCCTGGGGTGGGAGACACACCCATCCATACCATGCTGGGGTGGGAGGCACACCCACCTTCACCATCATAGGGTGGGAGCCACGCCCACCAACCCCATCTTGGGATGAAAGCCACACCCACCCACTCCATCCTGGGGTGGGAGGCAGACCCACCCACACCATCCTGAGGTGGGAGGCACACCCACCTTCACCATCCTGGGGTGGGAGCAACACCCACCCCACAACATGCTGGGGTGGGAGCCACACCCACCCAAACCATCCTGGGGTGGGAGGCTCAACCACCCACACCATCCTGGGGTGGGAGCCACACCCACCCACACCATCCTGGGATGGGAGCCACACCCACCAACACCATCATGGGGTGGGAGCCACGCCCACCCACTTTATCTTGGGATGGAAGCCACACCCACCCACTCCATCCTGAGGTGGGAAGTACACCCACCCAAACCATCCTGGGGTGGGAGCCACACCCACCCACACCATGCTGGGGTGAGAGCCACACCCACCCACACCATCCTGGGGTGGGAGCCACACCCACCCACACCATGCTGGGGTGGTATACACACCCACCCACACCATCCTGGGGTGGGAGACACACTCACTCACACCATCCTGGGGTGGGAGGCACACCCACCCACACCATGCTGGGGTGGGAGACACACCCACCAACACCATCATGGGATGGGAGCCACACCCAACCACACCATTCTGGGGTGGGAGCCACACCCACCCACACCATCCTGGGGTGGGAGCCACACCCACCCACATCATCCTGGGGTCGGAGGCACACCCACCCACACCATCCTGGGGTGGGAGCCACACACACCCAAACCACCCTCGGATGGGAGCCATACCCACCCACACCATTCTGGGGTGGGAGCCATACCCACCCACACCATGCTGGGGGTGGGAGCCACACCCACCCACACCATGCTGGAGGTGGTAGTATGTATATTATATATATATATATATATATATATATATAATGTGTGTGTGTGTGTTAGTCAGTACGTCTGGAGACGCGTTTATATTCCTAACGTACACAACCCCAGCACCAGGCACACGTCAGAAGACGTATTCACGTTTCCTGATGTACAAAACACCAGCACCAACAGCTGAGTCGCCACAATATGGTTCACGAGGTTATCACTGCCAATATCCTTCATCTAACTTATTCCACCTCACCAAAAGTGCCTTAAAACCTTCCATAATAACCTTAAACAATACCAGCCTTCGTAATCCCGTCCAAAAGGTCGATTTTCACTTAGTATTTACTGAGTGGGATGCGTCACTGTGTCTTGGGTGTCGTCTTCAAGACGCAGTAGGGGTCGTATCAAGTAGGTCGATATCTGGCCACACGTTAATCACCCTTATGTACGACACCAGAAGGCCTGTTTTTAAATGAAATGGTGTTTGCTTGAGAGCAGAGCATTACGACCTCTTTTTCATATGTGGTTAAAGGCGATATTTGCAACGAAGTCGACGATGTGTATCAGTAGGCCATAAATTGTTATTTTTTTAACAAGAAAATTATTTTGAAACAATTAATGTCTCTCAGCGCCCCGTGATACCCATGTCCAGTGCTACCCATGTCCAGTGCTACCCATGTCCAGTGCTACCCATGTCCAGTGCTACCCATGTCCCGTGATACCCATGTCCAGTGCTACCCATGTCCAGTGCTACCCATGTCCAGTGCTACCCATGTCCCGTGATACCCATGTCCAGTGCTACCCATGTCCAGTGCCACCCATGTCCCGTGATACCCATGTCCAGTGCTACCCATGTCCAGTGCTACCCATGTCCAGTGCTACCCATGTCCCGTGATACCCATGTCCAGTGCTACCCATGTCCAGTGCCACCCATGTCCCGTGATACCCATGTCCAGTGCTACCCATGTCCAGTGTCACCCATGTCCCGTGCTACCCATGTCCCGTGCTACCCATGTCCCGTGATACCCATGCCCCGTGCTACCCATGTCCAGTGCTACCCATGTCCCGTGCTACCCATGTCCCGTGCTACCCATGTCCCGTGATACCCATGTCCCGTGATACCCATGTCCAGTGCTACCCATGTCCCGTGATACCCATGTCCAGTGTTACCCATGTCCCGTAATACCCATGTCCAGTGCTACCCATGTCCAGTGCTTCCCATGTCCAGTGCTATCCATGTCCAGTGCTACCCATGTCCCGTGATACCCATATCCAGTGCTACCCATGTCCCGTGATACCCATGTCCAGTGCTACCCATGTCCAGTGCTACCCATGTCCAGTGCTACACATATCCAGTGCTACCCATGTCCAGTGCTACCCATGTCCCGTGATACCCATGTCCAGTGCTACCCATGTCCCGTGATACACATGTCCAGTGCTACCCATGTCCAGTGCTACCCGTGTCCCGTGATACCCATGTGCAGTGATACCCATGTCCAGTGCTACCCATGTCCAGTGCTACCCATGTCCAGTGCTATCCATGTCCAGTGCTATCCATGTCCCGTGATACCCATATCCAGTGCTACCCATGTCCCGTGATACCCATGTCCAGTGCTACCCATGTCCCGTGATACCCATGTCCAGTGCTACCCATGTCCAGTGCTACCCATGTCCAGTGCTACACATATCCAGTGCTACCCATGTCCAGTGTTACCCATGGCCCGTGGTACACATGTCCAGTGCTACCCATGTCCAGTGCTACCCGTGTCCCGTGATACACATGTGCAGTGATACCCATGTCCAGTGCTACCCATGTCCAGTGCTACCCATGTTCAGTGCTACCCATGTCCAGTGCCACCCATGTCCCGTGCTACCCATGTCCAGTGCTACCCATGTCCAGTGCTGCAAAACAATCATAGGGGGAGTTAAATGATAACTCTAGGCCTTTCGTGTTGCAATCAATATATCATCAGAAGCATGCAATGTTCCAAGCAACCTATATATAACACACACACACACACACACACACACACACACACACTGACCCAGGATGACCCGAAATGTCGTGTAAGTTTTTTCTCCTAATTTTGATTTAAATGATTTATAATATTTTTATGCTTATTAGGTTTAAGTTCATTACATTGGTTTATTAAGTTAAAAACTATCGATTGAAGAGTTATGAAGAAGTTCTTGTGGCCTCTACACCAGTAGTTAGAGATTCTTTAACTTCTTAAAGAAGAAATCAAGACATATGCAGTAGTTAGAAATCCTTATTGTTGATTGAAATGTTTCGCCCATATAGTAGGCTTCTTCAGTTAAATATAGAGGCAGTAGGCATGGTAGCCACGATATAATCAGTTCTTGAGGTGATCAGTCCCTCGGCCTAGTTGTTGAGCTCCATCGCCTGGAACACTGCGACGGTGAAGCCTGAGAATGAAGTCTTAAGTACTCAGTGAGAAACACACTCCTGAAGTGTATACACAGTGAGAAACACACTCCTGAAGTGTATACACAGTGAGAAACACACTCCTGAAGTGTATACACAGTGAGAAACACACTTCTGAAGTGTATACACAGTAAGAAACACACTCCTGAAGTGTATACACAGTGAGAAACACACTCCTGAAGTGTATACACAGTGAGAAACACACTCCTGAAGTGTATACACAGTGAGAAACACTCCTGAAGTGTATACACTGTGAGAAACACACTCCTGAAGTGTATACACAGTGAGAAACACACTCTTGAAGTGTATACACAGTGAGAAACACACTCCTGAAGTGTATACACAGTGAGAAACACACTTCTGAAGTGTATACACAGTGAGAAACACTTCTGAAGTGTATACACAGTGAGAAACACACTTCTGAAGTGTATACACAGTGAGAAACACACTCCTGAAGTGTATACACAGTGAGAAACACACTCCTGAAGTGTATACACAGTGAGAAACACACTTCTGAAGTGTATACACAGTGAGAAACACACTCTTGAAGTGTATACACAGTGAGAAACACACTCCTGAAGTGTATACACAGTGAGAAACACACTTCTGAAGTGTATACACAGTGAGAAACACACTCTTGAAGTGTATACACAGTGAGAAACACACTCCTGAAGTGTATACACAGTGAGAAACACACTCCTGAAGTGTATACACAGTGAGAAACACACTCTTGAAGTGTATACACAGTGAGAAACACACTCCTGAAGTGTATACACAGTGAGAAACACACTTCTGAAGTGTATACACAGTGAGAAACACACTCTTGAAGTGTATACACAGTGAGAAACACACTCTTGAAGTGTATACACAGTGAGAAACACACTTCTGAAGTGTATACACAGTGAGAAACACACTTCTGAAGTGTATACACAGTGAGAAACACACTTCTGAAGTGTATACACAGTGAGAAACACACTCTTGAAGTGTATACACAGTGAGAAACACACTCCTGAAGTGTATACACAGTGAGAAACACACTTCTGAAGTGTACACACTGTGAGAAAGATGTGCTGACACCAGCAGGATGATAGAGAGATGTGCTGACACCAGCAGGATGATAGAGAGATGTGCTGACACCAGCAGGATGATAGATGTGCTGACACCAGCAGCAGGAGTCAGGAGATACTTGAATGTTCTGGGACTATGAGCAGACAGATGTGCTGATACCAGCAGCAGACAGACCTCTTGATACCAGCAGCAGACAGACCTCTTGATACCAGCAGCAGACAGACCTCTTGATACCAGCAGCAGACAGACCTCTTGATACCAGCAGCAGACAGACCTCTTGATACCAGCAGCAGTAAGGAGGCTCATGGCCTCCTTGAATCAACAGCACCACAGACATCCAATTTCCAATTTTCAAGGGCCATCGTAACCCCGCCCTCTTGACTCTCGGGATCTATTACAATCCCATAACAAGCTGGCGGAAAGCAGTTAGCGCCCACCATCTCACCCACCCAGGAATTTTGACCCAGAATAATGGATTAGACTCGGGTTATCTTTTAAGAGGCGCCTGAGTTTCCCTGTCTTTTAATATCATGTTTATTTTTCCCCTATAATCTACCTTGTCCATAATTACTATCGCATTTGCTTTGTCTGCTTTGTGAAGTCCAGCTCCTGGACTTCACCTTAAGAAAGCAGACAAAGCAAATGCGATAGTAATTATGGACAAGGTAGATTATAGGGGAAAAATAATATATTATGAGAAAAGAGGGAACTGACGCGCCTCTGTGTGAGGGGAGAAGAACTTGTCTTGTACGGGTCTGGAACAACTTCATCCTCATGTAAATGTCACTCGCATCGTTGTGTTGAGGAAATATGCAATATTGATTGGAAATAATTTGATTAGTGGCTAAACTTCAACTACAGAAATTTGGCATGGATGAGAGATCATGTTTCTTGACATATTTTGAAATGTAAAACAATGGACTATATCTGTAAGACACACACACACACACACACATACACACACACACACACACACATGGGGCCAGGAGCTAAGACTCGACCCCTGCAACCACAAATAGGTGAGTACATATATGGCTGGTATTCAAACAGGAGGAGGCTGAAATTAATCCTTGATCATACCACTGCCACGAGTGTCCTCGCAACATGAAACAAGTCTAGTTCGCTAGACTCATGTTGTTTGTAGGATCGATGGCTGAGTTGGTAAGGTGACATGTTGGTGAGGCGGAAACAATGTGTCGTGGGGTCGAATCCTGGCCTGCCGCTGTTTGGTAAATGATCCAAAACCACTTGTTTCATGGTTTCATTGATATATATATATATATATATATATATATATATATATATATATATATATATATATATATATATATATATATATATATATATATATATATGTGTGTGTGTGTGTGTGTGTGTGTTACTCACCTATTTGTGGTTGCAGGGGTCGATTCATAGCTCCTAGCCCCGCATGTGTATGCGTTTCTCTCTTCGCCCCCTCCTCTCTCTCTCTTTCTCACACTTCTCTCTCTCTCTCTCTCTCTCTCTCTCTCTCTCTCTCTCTCTCTCTCTCTCTCTCTCTCTCTCTCTCTCTCTCTCTCTCGATCCTGGAGAAGAACACTTAAAGAAAACGTATACACGTCACCACCGGTGACTTGGGTAATAAAGACCTGTAGTCCCCTCCTTGATGCTGGCGAGGGGCTCTTGATCCAAGGAACTAGGAGGTACCCTCCCCTTCCTCGAATCAAACCCGATTCCCTTCCGCGTGTAGTTTTAGGTGACAAGGAGGGGAGGGGGGTAGGTTGACTCGCCCCTGGGATTGAACCCTGGTACTTCTATTTTTTGCTCTGAATGTCTGCAGTTACTATTTTGTGAAAACAGATTGGAGAGAAACGTCTTACTGAGACAACGTTTCGCTCTGTGTAGAGCTTTATCTTGCTTCACTTATCTAAGTCATTTTTGCTTTGTCAAGCCTTTCCAAGACACGTTTCGCTCTCTCTCAAGGTCATTTGAATCATTTCTCTCTCTTTTAATATTTATCAAGTTTCGCTCTATACAGAGATTTATCGCGAAACGTCGTCGTAGTAAAATCATGTTGTGAAACTTTGCTATTGTCTGCAAGCGTAAATTAAGATGCTGGTACCAAGTAGAGATTTTTTATTGCAACATTTCGCCCATCGCTGAGCTTTATCAAGTATACAGGTGTGAGCGCATGTGTATGAATGAACTCTCTGAGCTCTCAGACAGATCGTAAGGCCAGTTCTTTCTGAGATCACGTAAGTCTGATCACTCAGATCATAAGCCAGCGTGACCCTCATCTCCTTCCCATCCTCTGATCTCTGATGGGAAGTATTTAAACATGCTTCTGGCCACTCAGATCACAGGCCAGTGTAGGCGTGTGAATCTCCTGGCCTTCCCTTCCTCTGATCTCTGATGGGAAGTATTTAAACATGCTTCTGGCCACTCAGATCACAGGCCAGTGTAGGCGTGTGAACCTCCTGGCCTTCCCTTCCTCTGATCACTGATGGGAAGTATTTAAACATGCTTCTGGCCACTCAGATCACAGGCCAGTGTAGGCGTGTGAATCTCCTGGCCTTCCCTTCCTCTGATCTCTGATGGGAAGTATTTAAACATGCTTCTGGCCACTCAGATCACAGGCCAGTGTAGACGTGTGAACCTACTGGCCTTCCCTTCCTCTGATCTCTGATGGGACGTATTTAAACATGCTTCTGGCCACTCAGCTCACAGGCCAGTGTAGACGTGTGAACCTACTGGCCTTCCCTTCCTCTGATCTCTGATGGGAAGTATTTAAACATGCTTCTGGCCATTAAGATCACAGACCAGTGTAGACGTGTGAACTACATCTCGCTGCCTTCTCTTCCTCTGATCTCAAATGTTGAAACGTCACGCGGAGCAACTCCTTGTTTCACAATCATCCCTCAACAACATTCCCAGGGGCCAGAGGACAAGTCATCTGAATTGCTAATGTAATACGACGATCCGTCATTTACTCGCCTCCCTCCACACCTCACTGTTCCCTCACTTAATAATCGCTCCGCTTAACCTCCCTGGTGCAAGTCAATCGTGTTCCCTCCCCCTGTCTGCCAGTGTGTTGTGTGGTCCTTAAGTTGAGTGGTGGTGGTGGGCGGTGGCTAGGTGTACGTGGGCAGGGTCGTGGGTAGCTAGGTGTTCGTGGGCAGGGTCGTGGGTGGCTAGGTGTACGTGGGCAGGGTCGTGGGTGGCTAGGTGTACGTGGGCAGGGTCGTGGGTGGCTAGGTGTACGTGGGCAGGGTCGTGGGTGGCTAGGTGTACGTGGGCAGGGTCGTGGGTGGCTAGGTGTACGTGGGCAGAGTCGTGGGTGGTTAGAAGTTATATATATATATATATATATATATATATATATATATATATATATATATATATATATATATATATATATATAGTAGTAGGTAGTAGGTTGGTAGACAGCAACCACCCAGGAGGTACTACCATCCTGCCAGGTGACTGTGAAACAGAAACCTGAAACTGTTTTTACATGATGGTAGGATTGCTGGTGTCTTTTTTTTTTTTTTTTTTTCTGTCTCATAAACATGCAAGATTTCAGGTACGTCTTGCTACTTCTACTTACACTTAGGTCACACTACGCAAACATGTACACGTTTATGTATACACACTCATCTGAGTTTTCTTTGATTTTATCTTAATAGTTCTTGTTCTTATTGTTTTTCCTTTCATATCCATGGGGAAGTGGAATAAGAATCTTTCCTCCGTAAGCCATGCGTGTTGTAAAAGTCAACTAAAATGCCGGGAACAATGGGCTAGTAACCCCTTTTCCTGTATAGCTTACTAAAAAGAAGAAGAAAACCGTCAAAGTGGGATGTTTGAATGTTCGTGGATGTTGTGCGAATGATAAGAAAGAGATGATTGTAGATGTTATGAATGAAAAGAAGCTGGATGTCCTGGCTTTAAGTGAGACAAAGCTGAAGGGGTAGGAGAGTTTCAGTGGGGAGAAATGAATGGGATTAGATCAGGGTTTCAAATAGAGTTAGAACTAAAGAAGGAGTGGCAATAATGTTGAATAATCAGTTATGGCAGGTAAAGAAGAATATAAATGTATAAATTCAAGGATTATGTGGAGTAAAATAAAGGTTGGATGTGAAAAGTGGGTTATAGTAAGTGTTTATGCACCTGGAGAAGAGAGAAGTGTAGAGGAGAGAGAATTTTGGGAAATGTTGAGTGAGTGTGTGGGAGTTTTGAACCAAGTGAGAGAGTAATTGTGGTTGGGGATCTTAATGCTAAAGTTGGTAAAAATGTTGTGGATGGAGTAGTAGGTAAATTTGGGGTGCCAGGGGTAAATGTAAATAGGGAACCATTAATTGAGCTATGTGTAGAAAGAGGTTTGGTAATAAGTAATACATATTTTATGAAAAGAGGATAAATAAATATACAAGGTATGATATAGCACGTAAGGAAAGTAGTTTGTTGGATTATGTATTGGTGGATAAAAGGTTGATGAGTAGGCTTCAGGATGTACATGTTTATAGAGGGGCAACGGATATATCAGATCATTATTTGGTTGTAGCTACAGTTAGAGTAAAAGGTAGATGTGACAAAAAGAAAATGGCAACAGCAAGTAAGAGAGAGGTAAAAGTGTATAAACTAAGGGAGGAGGAAGTTAGGGTGAGATATAAGCAACTATTGGCAGAAAGGTGGGCTAGTGCAAAAGGAGTAGTGGGGGTTGAAGAGAGTTGGGATAGTTTTAAAAATGCAGTATTAGAATGTGGGGCAGAAGTTTGTGGCTATAGGAGGGTGGGTGCAGGAGGAAGAGGAGTGAGTGGTGGAATGAAGAAGTAAAGGGTGTGATAAAGAGAAAAAGGTAGCTTATGAGAGGTTTTTACAAAACAGAAGTGTTAATAGAAGAGCAGAGTATATGGAAAGTAAAAGAAAGGTGAAGAGAGTGGTGAGAGAGTGCAAAGAAGAGCGGATGAAAGAATGGGAGAGGCTCTGTCAAGAAATTTTGCTGAAAACAAGAAAAATTTTAGAGTGAGATAAACAAGGTAAGAAAGCCTAGGGAACGAATGGATTTGTCAGTTAAAAACAGAGTAGGGAGTTAGTAGATGGGGAGCTGGAGGTATTGGGTAGATGGCGGGAATATTTTGAGGAACTTTTAAATGTCGATGAAAAAGGGAGGCGGTAATTTCATGTACTGGCCAGGGAGGTACAACATCGTTTAGGAGTGAAGAAGAGCAGGATGTGAGTGTGGAGGGGGAGGTGCGTGAGGCATTACGTAGAATGAAAGGGGTAAAGCAGCTGGAATTGACGGAATCATGACAGAAATGTTAAAAGCAGGGGGGGATATAGTGCTGGAGTGGTTGGTATTTTTGTTTAATAAAAGTATGAAAGAGGGGAAGGTACCTAGGGATTGGCAGAGAGCATGTATAGTTCCTTTATATAAAGGGAAGGAGGATAAAAGAGAGTGTAAAAAATATAGGGGAATAAGTTTACTGAGTATACCAGGTAAAGTGTATGGCAGGGTTATTATTGAAAGAATTAGAGGTAAGACAGAGAGTAGGATTGCAGATGAGCAAGGAGGCTTTAGAGTGGGTAGGGGATGTGTAGATTAAGTTTTTACAGTGAAGCATATATGTGAACAGTACTTAGATAAAGGTAGAGAAGTTTTTATTGCATTTATGGATTTAGAAAAGGCATATGATAGAGTGGATAGGGGAGCAATGTGGCAAATGTTGCAAGTGTATGGAATAGGTAGTAAGTTACTGAAGGCTGTAAAGAGTTTTTATGAGGATAGTGAGGCTCAGGTTAGGGTGTGTAGGAGAGAGGGAGATTACTTCCCGGTAAAAGTAGGTCTTAGACAGGGATGTGTAATGTCACCATGGTTGTTTAATATATTTATAGATGGGTTGTAAAAAAGTAAATGCTAGGGTGTTGGGGAGAGGGGTGGGATTAAATTATGGAGAAGTAAATGCAAAATGGGAGTTGACACAGTAACTTTTTGCTGATGATACTGTGCTTATGGGAGATTCTAAAGAAAAGTTGCAAAGGTTAGTGGACGAGTTTGGGAGAGTGTGTAAAGGTAGAATGTTAAAAGTGAACATAGATAAGAGTAAGGTGATGAGGGTATCAAACGATTTAAATAAAGAAAAATTGGATATCACATTGGAGAGAGGGATTATGGAAGAAGTAAATGTTTTCAGATATTTGGGTGTTGACGTGTCAGCGGATGGGTTTATGAAGGATGAGGTTAACCATAGAATTGATGAAGGAAAAAAGGTGAGTGGTGCATTGAGGTATCTGTGGAGACAAAAAACGTTATCCATGGAGGCAAAGAAGGAATGTACGAAAGTATAGTGGTACCAACACTCTTATATGGGTGTGAAGCATGGGTTGCAAATGCTGCAGTGAGGAGGAGGCTGGAGGCAGTGGAGATGTCCTGTCTAAGGGCAATGTGGTGTAAATATTATGCAGAAAATTCGGAATGTGGAAATTAGGAGAAGGTGTGGAGTTACTAAAAGTATTTGTCAGAGGGCTGAAGAGGGGTTGTTGAGGTGGTTTGGTCATTTAGAGAGAATGGATCAAAGTAGAATGACTTGGAGAGCGTATAAATCTGTAGGGGAAGGAAGGCGGGGTAGGGGTCGTCCTAGAAAAGGTTGGAGGAAGGGGTAAAGGAGGTTTTGTGGGCGAGGGCTTGGACTTCCAGCAAGCATGTGTGAGCGTGTTAGATAGGAGTGAATGGAGACGAATGGTTTTGGGACATGACGATCTGTTGGAGTGTGAGCAGGGTAACATTTTGTGAAGGGATTCAGGAAACCAGTTAATTGATTTAATTGGACTTCATTCCTGGAAATGGGAAGTACAATGCCTGCACTTTAAAGGAGGGGTCTGAGATAGTGACAGCTGGGAGGGACTTTTCTCAGCTGTCGTATCTGAGCTCCTCTGCAAAGACAGTGATTATGTATGGTGTGGTGAAAGTGTTGAATGATGATGAAAGTATTTTCTTTTGGGATTTTCTTTCTTTTGGGTCACCCTGCCTCGGTGGGAGACGGCCGACTTGTTGAAAAAAAAAAAAAAAAAAATATATATATATATATATATATATATATATATATATATATATATATATATATATATATATATATATATATATATATATATATATTTATTAACACATCGGCCGATTCCCACCAAGGCAGGGTGGCCCGAAAAAGAAAAACTTTCATCATCATTCACTCCATCACTGTCTTGCCAGAGGGGTGCTTTACACTACAGTTATAAAACTGCAACATTAACACCCCTCCTTCAGAGGGCCGGCACTGTACTTCCCATCTCCAGGACTCAAGTCCGGCCTGCCGGTTTTCCTGAATCCCTTCATAAATGTTACTTTGCTCACACTCCAACAGCACGTCAAGTATTAAAAACCATTTGTCTCCATTCACTCCTATCGCATGCTTGCTCGAAATCCAAGCCCCTCGCACACAAAACCTCTTTTACCCCCTCCCTCCAACCTTTCCTAGGCCGACCCCTACCCCGCCTTCCCTCCACTACATATTTATACACTCTCGAGGTCATTCTGTTTCGTTCCATTCTCTCTACATGTCCGAACCACCTCAACAACCCCTCCACAGCTCTCTGGATAATAGTTTTGGTAATCCCGCACCTCCTCCTAATTTATAGACTCCGAATTCTCTGCATTATATTCACACCCCACATTGACCTCAGACATAACATCTCCACTCCCTCCAGCCTTCTCCTCGTTGCAACATTCATCACCCATGCTTCACACCCATATAAGAGTGTTGGTATAACTATACTCTCATACATTCCCCTCTTTACTTCCATGGACAAAGTTCTTTGTCTCCACAGACTCCGAAGTGCTCCACTAAACCTTTTCCCCTCATCAATTCTATGATTCACCTCATCCTTCATAGACCCATCTGCTGACATGTCCACTCCCAAATATCTGAATACATTCACCTCCTCCATACTCTCTCCCTCCAATCTGATATCCAATCTTTCGTCACTTAATCTTTTTGTTATCCTCATCACCTTACTCTTTCCTATATTCACTTTCAATTTTCTTCTTTTACATACCCCACCAAATTCATCCACCAACCTCTGCAACTTATCTTCAGAATCTCCCAAAAGCACAGTGTCATCAGCAAAAAGCAACTGTGACAACTCCCACTTTGTATTTGATTCTTTGTCTTTTAACCCCACACCTCTTGCCAAGACCCTCGCATTCACTTCTCTTACAACCCCATCTATAAATATATATTATAAAAACAAAAAACAAATCCCAAGACAGAATAAACCAAAAAAATAACTCTGAAAGTGATACAAAATATAACATTACAAGACTATTTTCTCACACAATGTAATAAAATTTTTGAGTTACATAATAGTGTGGATAATATAGAAAGTTGTGAAGGGCGAATTATAGTGATTAAGAAACAGAAGAGATACAAGATGCAAAACAATATTGGGGGGGGGAGTTGAACGATAGCTCTAGGTCTTTCGTGTTGCAATCAACACATCAGGAGCTTGCAATGTTGCAGAAATGAGTAGGAAATCCAAGTAGATCCGTTCAAGGGAACGACTCTAGATAGAATTCAGTGATTTTCAACAAGGGGTAAATTTACCCCTTGAGGGTGAAAAATTACATGGCAAGGAGTAAACGTTTGATGTACCTGATAACTGAATAATTCAATTAAATTTAATTTTGTAAAATGTGTGTGTGTGTGTGTGTGTGTGTGTGTGTGTGTGTGAGTGTGTGTGTATGTGATGTGTGTGTGATGTGTGTGTGTGTGTGTGTGACGTGTGCGTGATGTGTGTGTGTGTGTGTTTGTATGTGATGTGTGTGTGATGTGTGTTTGTATGTGATGTGTGTGTGTGTGATGTGTGTTTGTATGTGATGTGTGTGTGTGTGATGTGTGAGTGTGTGATGTGTGTGTGCGTGTGTGATGTGTGTGTGAGTGTGTGTGTGTGTGTCATGTGTGATGTGTGTGTGTGTGTCATGTGTGTGTGTGTGTGATGTGTGCGTGATATGTGTGTGTGTGTGATTGTGTGATGTGTGTGTGTGTGATGTGTGTGATGTGTGTGTGTGTGTGTGTGTGATGTGTGTGTGCGTGTGTGTGTGTGTGTGTGATGTGTGCTTGCGCGTGCGTGTGTGTGTGTGTGTGTGTGTGTTAGTTACCATTTTGTCCTAGGCACATGTCGATTAGACACTAGGCTTGTTGTGTGTGTGTGTGGGGGGGGTGATGTGTGTGTGGTGTGTGTGTGGTGTGTGTGTGTGTGTGTGTGTGTGTGTGTGTGTGTGTGTGTGTGTGTGTGTGTGTGTGTGTGTGTGGTGTGGTGTGTACTCACCTAGTTGTGGTTGCAGGGGTCAAGTCATAGCTGCTGGCCCCGCCTCTTCACTGGCCTCTACTGGGTCACTCTCCCTTCGCCATGAGCCTTATCATACCTCTTCTTGAAGCTATGAATTGAACCTGCCTCCACTACATCGCTTCCCAAGCTATTCCACTTCCCGACAACTCTGTGACTGAAGAAATACTTCCTAACATCTCTGTGATTCATCTGAGTCTTCAACTTCCAACTGTGTCCCCTTGTTGCTTTGTCCCATCTCTGGAACATTCTGTCTCTGTCCACTTTGTCAATTCCTCTCAGTATCTTATATGTCGTTATCATGTCCCCCCTATCTCTCCTGTCCTCCAGTGTCGTCAGGTCGATTTTCCTTAACCTCTTCTCGTAGGACATACCCCTTAGCTCCGGGACTAGTCTTGTTGAAAACCTGGCTAGATGTGGGTTCCAAACTGGTGCTGCATACTCCAGTATGGGCCTAACATACACAGTGTACAGGGTCCTGAACGATTCTTTATTAAGATGTCGGAATGCTGTTCTTAGGTTTGCTAGGCGCCCATATGCTGCAGCAGTTATTTGGTTGATGTGCGCCTCAGGAGATGTGCCTGGTGTTATACTCACCCCAAGATCTTTTTTCTTGATTGAGGTTTGTAGTCTCTGGCCCCCTAAACTGTACTCCGTCTGTGGTCTTCTTTGCCTTTCCCCAATCTTCATGACTTTGCACTTGGTGGGGTTGAACTCCTGTAGCCAATTTCTGGACCAGGCCTGCAGCCTGTCCAGATCCCTTTGTAGTTCTGCCTGGTCCTCTTCCGATTGAATTCTTCTCATCAACTTCACATCATCTGCAAACAGGGACACTTCGGAGTCTATTCATTCCGTCATGTCGTTCACAAATACCAGAAACAGCCCCAGTTCTTGGACTGACCCCTGTGGAACCCCACTCGTCACAGGCGCCCACTCTGACACCTTGCCACGTACCATGACTCGCTGCTGTCTTCCTGACAGGTATTCCCTGATCCATTGGAGTGCCTTCCCTGTTATTCCTGCCTGGGCCTCCAGCTTTTGCACTAATCTCTTGTGTGGAACTGTGTCAAACGCCTTCTTACAGTACAAGAAAATGCAATCTACCCACCCGTAACTCTTTTGTCTGACTGCTGTCACCCTGTCATAGAACTCCAGTAGGTTTGTGTATGTGTGTGTGTGTGTATGTGTGTATGTGTGTGTGTATGTGTGTGTGTATGTGTGTGTGTATGTGTGTGTGTGTGTGTGTGTTTGTGTGTGTGTGTGTGTGTGTGTGTTTGTGTATGTGTACTCACCTAGTTATGGTTGCAGGGATCGAGTCACAGCTCCTGGACCCGCCTTTTCACTGGCCGCTACTCGGTCACTCTACCCGCTCCATGAGCTTTATCATACCTCTACTTAAAGTTATGTATGGATCCTGCTTCCACTACATCATTTCCCAGACTATTCCACTTCCTGACAACTCTGTGGCTGAAGAAATACTTCCTAACATCCCTGTGGTTCATCTGAGTCTTCAACTTCCAACTGTGACCCCTTGTTGCTGTGTTCCATCTCTGGAACATTCTGTCTCTGTCCACCTTGTCAATTCCTCTCAGGTTTTTTTTATGTCGTTATCATATTCCCTCTATCTCTCCTGTCTTCCAGTGTCGTCAGGACGATTTCCTATAACCTCTCCTCGTAGGGCATGCCCCTTAGCTCCGGGACTATTCTTGTTGCAAACCTTTGCACTTTCTCTAGTTTCCTTACATGCTTGGCTAGGTGAGGGTTCAAAACTGGCGCTGCATCCTCCAGTATGGGCCTAACATACACAGTGTACAGGGTCCTGAATGACTCCTTATTAAGATGTCGGAATGCTGTTCTTAGGTTTGCCAGGCGTCCGTATGCTGCAGCAGTTATTTGGTTGATGTGCGCCTCAGGAGATGTGCCCGGTGTGATACTCACCCCAAGATCCTTTTCCTTGAGTGAGGTTTGTAAGCTCTGACCCCTCGGCTGTACTCCGTCTGTGGTCTTCTTTGCCCTTCCCCAATCTTCATGACTTTGCACATGGAGGTGTTGAATTCCAGGAGCCAGTTGCTGGACCAGGCTTGCAGCCTGTCCAGATCCCTTTGTAGTTCTGCCTGGTCGTCGTCCGATTGAAATCTTCTCATCAACTTCACATCATCTGCAAACAGGGACACTTCGGAGTCATGTGGTTCACAAATACCAGAAACAGCACCGGTCCTAGGATTGATCCCTGTGGCACCCCACTCGTCACCGGCGCCCACTCTGACACCTCGCCACGTACCATGACTCGGTGTTGTCTTCCTGACAGGTATTCCCTGATCCATTGGAGTGCCTTCCCTGTTATTCCTGCCTGACCCTCCAGCTTTTGCAATAATCTCTTGTGTGGAACTGTGTCAAACGCCTTCTTACAGTCCAAGAAAATGCAATCTACCAACCCCTCTCTCTCTTGTCTTACTGCCGTCACCCTGTCATACAACTCCAGTAGGTTTGTGATGCAGGATTTTCCCTCCCTGAAATCATGCTGGCTCTCGTTGATAAGCTCGTTCCTTTCTAGGTGTTCCAACACTTTTCTCCTGATAATCTTCTCCATGACCTTGCATACTATACATGTCAGTGACACTGGTCTGTAGTTTAGTGCTTCGTGTCTGTCTCCTTTTTTAAAAATTGGGGCTACATTTGCTGTCTTCCATACCTTAGTTAGTCGCCCTGTTTCGATAGATGTGTTGAAGATTGTTGTTAGTGGTACACATAGCACCTCTGCTCCCTCTCTCAGGACCCATGGAGAAATGTTATACGGCCCCAACGCCTTTGAGGTATCTACCTCGCCTAGCAGCCTCTTCACTTCCTCCTCAGTTGAATGTATTGTGTCCAACACCTGATGGTGTACCCCACCTATCCGCCTTTCTGGAATCCCTTCTGTCTCCTCTGTGAACACTTCTTTGAATCTCATGTTGAGTTCCTCACATACTTCGCGGTCATTTCTTGTGATCTCCCCTCCTTCCTTCCTCAGCCTGATCACCTGGTCCTTGGCTGTTGTTCTCCTCCTGATGTGGCTGTACAACAGCTTTGGGTAAGATTTGGCTTTCGCTGCTATGTCATTTTCATATTGTCGTTGGGCCTCCCTTCTTACCTGTGCATATTCATTTCTGGCTCTACGACTGCTCTCCTTATTCTCCTGGGTCCTTTGCCTTCTATACTTCTTCCATTCCCTAGCACACTTGGTTTTGGCTTCCCTGCACCGTTGAGTGAACCATGGGCTCATCCTGGCTTTTTCATTATTCCTGTTAACCTTGGGTACAAACCTCTCCTCAGCTTCCTTGCATATTGTTGTCACATATTCCATCATCTCGTTTACTGACTTCCCCGCCAGTTCTCTGTCCCACTGAACCCCGTTCAGGAAGTTCTTCATTCCCATGTAGTCCCCTTTCTTGTAGTTTGGCTTCATTCGTCCGGCCCTTCCTGGTTCCCTCTCCACTTGTAACTCTACTGTGTATTCGAAGCTTAAAACCACATGATCACTGGCCCCAAGGGGTCCTTCATATGTGATGTCCTCAATATCTGCACTACTCAGGGTGTGTGTGTGTGTGTACTCACCTAGTTGTGGTTGCAGGGGTCGAGTCATAGCTCCTGGCCCCGCCTCTTCACTGGCCGCTACTGGGTCACTCTACCTGCGCCATGAGTTCTATCATACCTCTTCTTAAAGCTACGAATGGAACCTGCCTCCACTACATCGCTTCCCAAGCTATTCCACTTCCTGACAACTCTGTGACTGAAGAAATACTTCCTAACATCCCTGTGATTCATCTGAGTCTTCAACTTCCAACTGTGTCCCCTTGTTGCTGTGTCCCATCCCTGGAACATTGTCTCTGTCAACCTTGTCAATTCCTCTCAGTATTTTATGTCGTTATGTGTTTGTGTGTGTTTGTGTGTGTATGTGTGTGTGTGTGTGTGTGTGTGTGTGTGTGTGTGTCTATTTCACCCCTCTCTCTCTTTCTGTGTGTATGTGTGTGTGTGTGTTTGTTTGTTTTTTTCTGACATTTCAAAAATCAAAACAAGGGAGTCCCCTTTGAAATTAGAAATTCATATGATTAATAGACATAAAAATGTAAATTTAAATAAATCAATAAATGAACACATATTAGAGTATCGTTATTACATTAATGACGAAATAATAAGACTTACATTGCTGTTTATGGCGCTTTAATGTGAAGATGTTTCTCCCCTGGTGGCCGAAACAGCTTAATTTGCATTGTGTGTTTTCTATCACCCTGCTAAAATCTACGGGGAAGAGCTAAATCCGTTAGGGTCATATAGCACCTAGGTGAAGGAGAAACATCAGTTTCGACCCATGGAGAGGGATGATAGTTTTGCTTCACCCCATCAAGAACCCCCCATCAAGAACCCCCCATCAAGAACCCCCATCAAGAACCCCCATCAAGAACCCCCATCAAGAACCCCATCAAGAACCCCCATCAAGAACCCCCATCAAAACCCCCATCAAGAACCCCCATCAAGAACACCCATCAAGAACCCCCCCATCAAGAACCCCCCCATCAAGGACCACCCATCAAGAACCCTCCTAACCTCATTGATAATTAAGCGGAGAACAATCTAGCAGATCCCGGGGGCCCAGGAGCTCCAACTTAACCTTGGAAGTCAATTACATTAGGACACAAGTCCGTGTTGCCTCTGGTGACACTCCCAGTATCCAGTGATATATATGACTATACTAGCTTACTCATACCTCTATTATTGGCCTCGCCTTATTGGGACACTCAGCACAAGCCGTTCCTCACACATTATTGACACTATTATAGATTTCTGGTCCAGCCATTATACGCCCGTAGTACAATAAACAGATTTTGCATTCATGTTTCCGACCAACTTCAATGTATAATCTATATGCATAAGTTTGTATATATATATATATATATATATATATATATATATATATATATATATATATATATATATATATATATATATATATATATATATATATATATATATATATAATAAAGGCTTCCTACTGTTTTAGAGCACATGAATCACTAGCATAAATCTCTGGTGTGTGGCCACTCATGGCCACCGTATGTGGCCACTCATGGCCACCGTGGGTGGCTCAAATTTGTATTCCCATCAGTGCTCGCCTCAGCACCTTCCTGAACCATCTTGAATGTCTTATCCGAGTGCTACCACTGGTGATGGGTGGATCGACCCCCAGCAAACACAGTACGGTGAGTACACACACACACACACACACGCACACACACGCACACACACAGCTGAATACTGAAAATATCGTAACATAATCACAATAAAAATAGCTCTACGATAACTATCTTTACAGCCAGTCATCAAGTAACTTAAAATTGTGACTCTAGTATCTCTGAAATAATCTAAATAATTTACACAGAAAACGAAACAAATTACTAAGGAATAATATATATATATATATATATATATATATATATATATATATATATATATAGATAGGCTTTATTAATTTAATGAAATCAAAATGTATTTTGGACTCTCCGACGACTGAGTACATTGCTGAGTACCTTGGGAGTGTTTTGCTGAGTACTTTGAGAGTTGTTTACTGAGTATTTACCATCAGTTTAACATCAGCCCATGAAGGGTCACTCAGAAATAAACAATAAATAACAGTATTCCACTGACAGTGTCAGAGATGGGTTCACAGAACACAGTGGGCGGCACCCATGTACCCTTAACGCTCCTCTTTCTCTCTTCTTTCTTTTCATTCTGCCTCTTTTCCTTCTTTACCCTCTATTTTTTCCTCCTTTCTATCATCTTTGTTCTCTTTCTTCTTTCTATTCTCTTTCTCGTTTTCCTTCTCTCTCTCTCTCTCTCTCTCTCTCTCTCTCTCTCTCTCTCTCTCTCTCTCTCTCTCTCTCTCTCTCTCTCTCTCTCTCTCTCTCTCTCTCTCTCTCTCTCTCTCTCTCTCTCTCTCTCTCTATCTCTCTCTCTCTCATTTTACTTGTAATCTGTGATGATCTTTGCTGAAGCTAACTATTCTAGATTAATAACCCAGGATAACACTTATCTGGTTATCTCCCCAGGATATAAACCACAACAGTCGACTAACCCCTAGGTGCCTACTAACTACTAGGTGAATAGGGAAGACAGGTGTAAGGTGACTAACACCTAGGTGCCTACTAACTACTAGGTGAATAGGGAAGACAGGTGTAAGGTGACTAACACCTAGGTGCCTACTTACTGCTAGGCGAACAGGATCAACATGTGTTAAGAGATTTGCCTGTACGTCTTACCTCACCCAGCAATCGAACTCACTTCCCTTCGGTTGTGAGCCGCAGCCTCCACCACACACTAGACACCTACAAGACCCCACAATTCCACTGCATGATTTGTAGGTTGTAATTGATTTTTTTATTAATACTTAAACCTTTTATCATCACAAAATCATTTCTGCAGCATCAGTGATACAACTTTATAACCTAACTTAAAGTTGCTTAACTTGTTCGCTGCTTAAAGTCAATTAGAATTATTTTATAATCATCATAAATGATTACATAAGAAAATTATATATATATATATATATATATATATATATATATATATATATATATATATATATATATATATATATATATATATACATATATATATATATATATATATATATATATATATATATATATATATATATATATATATATATAATATATATATATATATATATATATATATATATATATATATATATATATATATATATATATATATATATATATATATATATAGTGAGCCCCACTTAAATGTGATGATGTCTTCAACTGCTGCATCTCTCCCCTGACGCCTGTATATAAATTTTCATCTTCATTCTTGAGCTAAGCATCTGTGTTGCCAGACACACAATGCTACCCATAAACGCTTCCAGACGTACAACTCTCCCCACCAACACTGCCAAACGTACAACTCTCCCCACCTACACTACCAGACGTACAACCCTCCCCACCAAGACTACTAGACGAACAACCCTCCCCACCAACACTGCCAAACGTACAACTCTCCCCACCAACACTGCCAGACGTACAACCCTCCCCACCAACACTGCCAGACGTACAACCCACCCCACCAACACTGCCAGACGTACAACCCTCCCCACCAACACTGCCAGACGTACAACCCACCCCACCAACACTGCCAGACGTACAACCCTCCCCACCAACACTGCCAGACGTACAACCCACCCCACCAACACTGCCAGACGTACAACCCACCCCACCAACACTGCCAGACGTACAACCCACCCCACCAACACTGCCAGACGTACAACCCACCTAACCAACACTGCCAAACGTACAACTCTCCCTACCAACACTGCCAGACGTACAACCCTCCCCACCAAGACTACTAGACGAACAACCCTCCCCACCAACACTGCCAAACGTACAACTCTTCCCACCAACACTGCCAGACGTACAACCCTCCCCACCAACACTGCCAGACGTACAACCCACCCCACCAACACTGCCAGACGTAAAATCCTCCCCACCAACACTGCCAGACGTACAACCCACCCCACCAACACTGCCAGACGTACAACCCACCCCACCAACACTGCCAGACGTACAACCCACCCCACCAACATTGCCAGACGTACAATCCACCCCCAACACTGCCAAACGTACAACCCACCCCACCAACACTGCCAGACGTACAACCCACCCCACCAACATTGCCAGACGTACAACCCACCCCACCAACACTGCCAAACGTACAACTCTCCCTACCAACACTGCCAGACGTACAACCCTCCCCACCAACTCTGCCAAACGTACAACTCTCCCCACCAACACTGCCAGACGTACAACCCACCCCATCAACACTGCCAGACGTACAACTCTCCCACCAACACTGACAGACGTACAACTCTCCCTACCAACACTGCCAGACGTACAACCCACCCCACCAACACTGCCAGACGTACAACCCACCCCACCAACACTGCCAAACGTACAACCCACCCCACAAACACTGCCAGACGTACAACCCACCCCACCAACATTGCCAGACGTACAACCCACCCCACCAACACTGCCAAACGTACAATTCTCCCTACCAACACTGCCAGACGTACAACCCTCCCCACCAACTCTGCCAAACGTACAACTCTCCCCACCAACACTGCCAGACATACAACCCACCCCACCAAAACTGCCAGACGTACAACCCTCCTCACCAACACTGCCAGACGTACAACCCACCCCACCAACACTGCCAGACGTACAACCCTCCTCACCAACACTGCCAGACGTACAACCCACCACACCAACACTGCCAGACGTACAACCCTCCCCACCAACACTGCTAGACGTACAACCCACCCCACTAACACTGCCAGACGTACAACCCACCCCATCAACACTGCCAGACATACAACTCTCCCCACCAACACTGCCAGACGTACAACTCTCTCTACCAACACTGCCAGACGTACAACCCTCCCCACCAACTCTGCCAAACGTACAACTCTCCCTACCAACACTGCCAGACGTACAACCCTCCCCACCAACACTGCCAGACGTAAAACCCTCCCCACCAACACTGCCAGACGTACAACCCTCCCCACCAACACTGCCAGACGTACAACCCTCCCCACCAACACTGCCAGACGTACAACCCTCCCCATGGCGGCTCACCACAAACACTTCTTAAGTGGCTGCCAGACGTACGGGTCACGGTGCCGTGCTTTACAACCACACTCTCGTACATCACGCTGACGCTGCCGTGACGGGGTGAAGGCGTGATAATAACCTCAGACGAAACTCTCCTACATAAGTTATGATCGTCTCTTAAGTGAATATTCATTACCACTCACTAATTAAATCACTGACACACATCACTACTCAAGAAAATTTCCTTCAAGAAAACAGATAATATTTTCTTCGTGTATATAAAAAAAATTCAAATTATTAGAAACTAAATTGATTTTGTGGTTCACATTTTATGTTATAAAATTAATTTTTTAGAGTTTGGTTCATAATGTTGATTTTAAGGTTTAGTTCAAAATATTATTTTTTTCTGTGTCTCTAAGCTAGTAAATACTATCTTCATTTTGGTTATGTTAGTTTAACTTAGGTTAGTTATCTTTATAAGTTACCTGTAGTCACTTGCAAGGCTCACCGCCCCTGTCCCCCGTAGTCTGGTCCCAGACCAAGCTTCTTGGTTGCTGGACTGATCAATCAGGCTGTTGGTAGTCTCCGCCCACAGTACAACATATGCACCACAGCTAGGCTCATCAGGACCTAACCTGAGGAAATTATCTAGTTCCCTCTTCAAGACAGGAGTTTGTCGGTAATCCCCCTAATGCACGATGGGAGGCTGTTGAAGAGTCGTGGTCTCTTTACACTTATTTTCACTATATCGTCTTGCACCGTCGGCAAAGATTTTTTCTTTCATATGGAGTGATTTTGGTGTGCAGGTTTGGCACCAGTCTCCCCAGAATCTTCCAGGTGTATATTATAAAGTATCTTTCTCGCCTACGTTCTAGGGAATAGAGTGCGAAGGATTTCAATCATTCCCAGTAATTTAGGTGCTTAACTGAGATTATATGAACTGTGAAGGTTCTCTGCACATCCTCCAGTTCTGTTGTTAGGATGTGAAAGAACGAGTGACCTGGAGAGTGTCATCACTGGCATGCTATCTCTTGTTTTGAACATTCTAATTATCCTACCTATCATTTTCTTGGCTGTGGTGATGACTACACTGTCTTCCTAGAATGTGAGATCCTCTGACCTTAAGTTAGGTTAAGTTTGGTTAACTTAGGGTGGGTTTGAAAGGGTTAGGATAGGATAGGATAGGTGATGCTGGTGAGGTTAGGTTAGGTTTAATTTGGGATACGTTAGGTTAGGTTAGGTTATGCTAGTGAGGGGCTGGTGATACAAGAGTTGCAAGAACCATCCCTCCCTTGGGTCAAACCTGATCGTCTCCCATTTCTCAGACGCTGTATAACCCCGACGGATTTAACGCATCCCCATTAATTTACAAATACAAACTTACAACCATGTCTAGAAACGTCTACAACAGTTAAGAATCATCAAAGGTCATATGCGTAAGGTTAATTGGGTTTTAAGCCAATCGACTACACGAGGGTCATTAAGACTGTACATAACCTGTTCATAACCAGTCAGTAATACCTTAATCCCTTAAATAGGGATTAAAGTAACGCTCTGAAGGGTTTATACACCGATATGACCTGTTGTGTGTGGGGGAGGGGGTCACATTGTAGAGTTCAATTTGAGTTTACTCAAAATAATAAAATATATAACGATAATAATAATAATATAATATTATTATTATTATTATTATTATTATTATTATTATTATTATTATTATTATTATTATTATTATTATTGTTATTATTATTATTATTAAGAAGATGATGAAGGAGATCAACGACAACAAAAACAACAAGAAATGGTAGACAATGAAATAAACAGAAAAGGTAGAAAATTAAAAAAGACGAAAATGAAAAAAGACGAAACTAAAAAAGAAGTAAAAGAATAGTAGAGGAAGAAAGATAAAGGGGGGAAGACACAACCTCACGCCTCAGCCACGGAGTGTAATCCAATAAAGAGTCATTAAGACAATAATTGGCTCCCCCACAACATGAACTCAGACCTGTTTTATCCCAGCAACATTCACGATTGCCATACATTAGGTGGGTTGGTAAACACGGTGTGAGGGGTGCAAACTTCTCCACTGAGAGCCTCGTCTCACAAAAACATCCTTAACTACAAGAGCACAACACACACATACTTCCCACTGACTCGTGCTTACAGCCCACAGACTCTTAATACAGTCACGAGCGGATATTAATTACTTTTGCACACACAAGCGAGCGTACACACACGCAGACACACACACGCACCCACCCACGTACACATGCACGCACACACTGACTAGGGCACGCACAGACACTATAGCAAGCAAAAAGGAAATGTTAATGGGGTTGGAGAGGGAAGGTGGGTTAGGTAAACGATAAATAGAGTGGATTTTAAGATAACTTAACCCAGCTGCAAGAGTGTTGCTGTATAACTGAGGATAACATCATAAGGAGGAGCACTGCAGCAGGCCTGTTGGCCCATACTAGGCAGGTCCCTCTCAAACCCCTGGTAAGCATGACCGTCCTGTCAGTCACAGAGAATTTGACTGTTGTAAATACAGTTAAATTGAAGACTAATGAAGGGATCTTGAACAGTGAAAATCTGAGTTATGTCTACAGACCTCAGCCCTACGCAGCCATGCGTAGGGCTGACACTCCAGGGCGGAAGAGACAGTGGCAATGCTCACATGTCAGGGCAATTTGAATATAAAACTCTTAACTCACACCTATGTGGGGCAGTTTGTTGTTTATTTGCAAACAGGAACAAATGGAGGTGCTTAGAGGTAGTACAATAAGTAGTGTTTGTTTCGTGCTTTCCTAATTCGTCAAGTTAGGTGGACCGGGCCGCGGGGGCGTTGACCCCTGGAATTCTCTCCAGGTAAACTCCAGGTAAACTCCAGGTTCCTATGTCGTGGTGTATCTCTAGTTTTACCCTCCGTCTATCGCTTAGCGTTTTGTAGCAGACAATACCTTTAATTTCCAACGTATAAATCGCTACTTTCTAGTATATAATCATAACATATTAGAGAGGTTTTCACAGTCATTTGTAAGTCATGTATTCAGAACCTGCACGACCGGTAAACCCACGAATGGATCGCTCTGGCTGGAGTCGTTGGTGACCCGGTCAACCAGATGTAAACACCAGCTCAGCCATTGTCTTATTCTGGATACCTTGTAGTTTCAAGAGACTGGATTTGGCAGTAAAGGAAAGTGGCAAGGCATTTTCCCCTCCTTGTGAAGCTACCGTAGCTGGTGAACCTTTAATGGAAGACTTGACGGTATCCTCATAACACTACTGAAGTGTCCCAGCTCAGGATGACACAGTGGAATATGTACTTGACCATATCCTCATCACACTACTGGTCTCCCAGCTCAGGATGATGGAATATGACAGGGGAACATAGCTAGCTTTTGTTGCCACTGTGTAATTCATATAGAATAGGGCAATAGCACATTGCTAAGGTATCCAGTTTTGTAAATGAAAATAGAAACTAGTAAGTGGTGTTAATAGCCACGATCACGACAACCAGTCACTTACAACCACGATCACGACAACCAGTCACCTACAACCACGATCACGACAACCAGTCACCTACAACCACGATAACGACAACCAGTCACCTACAACCACGATCACGACAACAGTCACCTACAACCACGATCACGACAACCAGTCACCTACAACCACGATCACGACAACCAGTCACCTACAACCACACATATGAGTGGGAGGGGCTGGGTTTGATTGGTGTCGTGGGTACGGGAGTAAATTCTTGGGTAGTTTTGGGTAGGGGTTGTTATGATAAGGACCTGCCTTGTATGGGCCAGCAGGCCTTCTGCAGTGTTCCTCCATTCTTATGATCTTACAACCAAGCCCCGCGACATATAAGCTTAAGAAGTCGTCTCCACTACTCCATGTGCTGGATGACCCACACGGGTTTACCACTTCACGTAAATATAAACCCAGCTACACCAATTCCCCAACCCAGTGTCTCCAGGCCGACCTTCACCACCCATGAATGGTTACTGTAAATAATGGGTCCTCCTGATTTAGAGCAGAGGTTAGTCGGGGTGAGCTGCTCTTCCTGTGACCGTCAATATATTCATGGAGGAACGCTAAACCCACACGACTCCACACAACACTTGAAGACTGGAGACATTTCTAGTTTGATTCGAGGAAAGAAAAATGCAGCTCCAATGCCTTAGATCACAAGCTCTTTGGCTGAAATTCTATGCGTTCTTATATGATATATTCACGGTTATTGTCAATAACAACACTGCAACTAGCCGGGGGATCGAACCTGTGTTGTTTTAACCCGCCTCATGGGGGATCGAACCTGTGTTGTTTTAACCCGCCTCATGGGGGATCGAACCTATGTTGTTTTAACCCGCCTCATGGTGAGCGAAAATTCACGACGCTCTAACCCACTGGCCCATCCAATCCTGAAAATGGAGTTTCCATATTTTTTTAAAAATCTGAATTGTTATGATGGAAGGATGGTGGCCTTGAGGGCGGGGCGGAGCTCATAGCTATCCGGATTAACAATGAGAACGTAAATAGAGCGTTTTCATAACTCATGCCTCGACCTTATTCGGATTTGGGGCCTCTGACGAGTGAGTGAGAGGGAGGGGGAGAGAGAGAGAGGGAGAGTGAGAGGGAGGGGAGGGAAGAGAGGGATGGGGGAGGAAGGTTCTAACCAGGGTTCAGAGGAACAGTGTTATGCTAATGAGCACTTGTATTGAAGTATCTATGGGAGGAGGGAGGGAGGGAGGGAAGGAGTGAAGGAGGGAGAGAGGGAAGGAGTGAAGGAGGAAAGGAGGAAGGGAGTGAAGGAAGGAAGGTAGGGGAGGAGTGAAGGGGGAAGGGAGTGAAGGAGGAAGGTAGAGAAGGAGTGAAGGAGGGAGGGAGTGAAGGAGGAAGGTAGGGAAGGAGTGAAGGAGGGAGAGAGGGAAGGAGGAAGGGAGTGAAGGAGGGAGGTAGGGAAGGAGTGAAGGAGGGAGGGATTGAAGGAGGAAGGTTGGAAAGGAGTGAAGAAGGGAGGAAGGGAAGGAGGAAGGTAGGGGAGGAGTGAAGGAGGGAGGGAGGGAAGGAGGAAGGGAGTGAAGGAGTAAGGGAAGGAAGGAGTGAAGGAGGGAGGGAGGGAAGGAGGGAGAGAGAAGGATAAATAGGGAATAATATAATAAAAACAGGTGAAGAGGAGGAGGAAGAAAGAAGCTAACAATAAGGAAGACAAAATGTGAATAAATAGTTTAGAACACCGACAATAAAGAAGAGGTGAGCAGATCAGCCGACCTGAGGGACTGATCACCTCACACTCCTCATCTCCCACCTCTCAGCATCCGACTGAAGAAGCCACACGCTGGAGAAACGTGTCCAGAAGTTACCCACATCTTGCACAAATGTCTTATCAAAAAAGAAAACAATTAAGAAGAACTGGATTACACAACAAAAGCCTAAGTTCCAAGGTGAAGGAGAGAGCATAAAATCCTCTTAAAAGCGGTCAGAGTATCCCAGGTATCCCAGTACTCTCTCTACTGTCAGAGTATTACAGGTATCCCAGTGCTCTCTCTACGGTCAGAGTATCCCAGTGGTCTCTCTACGGTCAGAGTATCCCAGTGGTCTCTCTACGGTCAGAGTATCCCAGTGGTCTCTCTACGGTCAGAGTATCCCAGTGGTCTCTCTACGATCAGAGTATCCCAGTGGTCTCTCTACGGTCAGAGTATCCCAGTGGTCTCTCTACGGTCAGAGTATCCCAGTGGTCTCTCTACGGTCAGAGTATCCCAGTGGTCTCTCTACGGTCAGAGTATCCCAGTGGTCTCTCTACGGTCAGAGTATCCCAGGTATCCCAGTGCTCTCTCTACGGTCAGAGTATCCCAGGTATCCCAGTGCTCTCTCTACGGTCAGAGTATCCCAGGTATCCCAGTGCTCTCTCTACGTTCAGAGTATCCCAGGTATCCCAGCCAGTAACGTCAAGCAACGCTGCGGCTCAAATTACACGTTTTTCAGGGACGTTATCATGGCATTAGGGCGGACTACACCATCTTATTAATGCAGTCAGTCTTAAAATGATATGAAATTAAAATTTAGCAGTTGGAGAGAAATCGTGACTGAGGGAGCATGAGACTGCCAGCACATGTGATCCTCCCAGTACCTTATGTGATCCTCCCAGCGTCTGCCAGTACCTTATGTGATCATCCCAGCGTCTGCCAGTACCTTATGTGATCCTCCCAGCATCTTCCAGTACCTTATGTGATCCTCCCAGCGTCTGTCAGTACCTTATGTGATCCTCCCAGCGTCTGCCAGTACCTTATGTGATCCTCCCAGCGTCTTCCAATACCTTATGTGATCCTCCCAGCATCTTCCAGTACCTTATGTGATCCTCCCAGCGTCTGCCAGTACCTTATGTGATCCTCCCAGCGTCTTCCAGTACCTTATGTGATCCTCCCAGCATCTTCCAATACCTTATGTGATCCTCCCAGCGTCTGTCAGTACCTTATGTGATCCTCCCAGCGTCTGCCAGTACCTTATGTGATCCTCCCAGCGTCTTCCAGTACCTTATGTGATCCTCCCAGCATCTTCCAATACCTTATGTGATCCTCCCAGCGTCTGCCAGTACCTTATGTGATCCTCCCAGCGACTGCCAGTACCTTATGTAATCCTCCCAGCGTCTGCCATACCTTATGTGATCCTCCCAGCGTCTGCCAGTACCTTATGTGATCCTCCCAGCGTCTTCCAGTACCTTATGTGAATGAATGGTTCAGAGAACCTAATTGGTGATGCCTTTGCACACTTTAGGTATCTTATTGAGGAAATGGTTTCGCCACACAGTGGCTTATCAGTCTACAAGGAGAATCGTGACGAACAGGAGTGATTTTGAGAGTTGGTCGTCCTCAACCTAGTCGATGTTGTCAGTCCATACAATAAAGATACCCAAGTGTTGCATATGTGTCTAATTTACCAACTTGTCGGTTCTCTGAACCATTCATCTACATCCTGTCTGACACAGCAACATCTTGGGATCTTAATACAGGGAATTCTTCACTTGCCTAACCCTTGGGCACGACCTACTTCCACATTGGACAAATGTGACACCACCTACGACTGCTGCACCTCTCCTGCCTTCAGTATATAAGCGACCACTTCGCACATATGCTGTATTCTGTTCAAGATTGATGGACTGACAACATCGACTCAAGGTTGAGGGACTGACCACCTCAAACTCCTCCTATTCTTCACGATTCTCCTTTGTATGGACTGATGAAGCCACTGTGTGGCGAAACGTTTCCTCAATAAAGATACCCAAGTGTTGCATATGTGTCTAATTTACCACCTTATGTGATCCTCCCAGCGTCTGCCAGTACCTTATGTGATCCTCCCAGCGTCTGCTAGTACCTTATGGGATCCTCCCAGCGTCTGTCAGTATCTTATGTGATCCTCCCAGTGTCGGCCAGTACCTTATGTGATCCTCCCAGCGTCTGCTAGTACCTTATGTGATCCTCCCAGCGTCTACCAGTTCCTTATGTAATCCAGCGTCTGCCAGTACCTTAGGTGATCCAGCGTCTGTCAATACCTTATATGATCCTCCCAGCGTCTGCCAGTACCTTATGTGATCCAGCGTCTGCCAGTACCTTAGGTGATCCAGCGTCTGTCAGTACCTTATGTGATCCTCCCAGCGTCTGTCAGTACCTTATGTGATCCTCCAGCGTCTGCCAGTACCTTATGTGATCTCAGCGTCTGCAAGGACTTCATGTGATTCTCCCAGCGTCTGCCAGTACCTTATGTGATCTCAGCGTCTGCCAGTACTTCATGTGATCCTCCCACCGTCTGCTAGTACGTGTGATCCTCTCAGAGTCTGCCAGTACTTCATGTGATCCTCCCAGCATCCACCAGTACATAACATAAGAAAGGAGGAACACTGCAGCAGGCCTACTGGCCCATACCAGGCAGGTTCCCAAACCCACTTACAAAAGTATTTGCCAACCCATCTTCAACGCTACAGACGGAATAAGCTTTGATAATCCTATTAACTCGTGTGCACTCAGATCCAACCCCTCCCACTCAGATCCAACCCCTCTCACTCAGATCCAACCCTTCTCACTCAGATCCAACCCCTCTCACTCAGATGCAACCCCTCTCACTCAGATGCAAACCTCTCACTCAGATCCAACCCCTCCACTCAGATCAACCCCTCTCACTCAGATCCAACCCCTCTCACTCAGATCCAACCTTCACTCAGATTCCCAACCCTTCCACTCAGATCCAACCCCTCCACTCAGATCCAACCCCTCTCACTCAGATCCAACCCCTCTCACTCAGATCCAACCCCTCTCACTCAGATCCAACCCCTCTCACTCAGATTCAACCCCTCTCACTCAGATCCAACCCCTCTCACTCAGATCCAACCCTCTCCCACTCAGATCCAACCCTCCACTCAGATCCAACCCTCTCACTCAGATCCAACCCTCTCACTCAGATCCAACCCCTCCACTCAGATCCAACCCCTCTCACTCAGATCCAACCCCTCCCAATCAGATCCAACCCCCTCCACTCAGATCCAACCCCTCTCACTCAGATCCAACCCTCTCACTCAGATCCAACCCTCTCACTCAGATGCAACCCTTCTCACACAGATCCAACCCTTTCCCCCTCAGATCCAACCCTCTCACTCAGATCCAACCCTCTCACTCAGATCAACCCCTCTCACTCAGATGCAACCCTCTCACTCAGATCCAACCCCTCTCACTCAGATCCAACCCCTCTCACTCAGATCCAACCCCTCACTCAGATCCAACCCTTCCAACTCAGATCCAACCCCTCTCACTCAGATCCAACCCCTCCAACTCAGATCCAACCCTCCAAATAGATCCAACCCCTCTCACTCAGATCCAACCCCTCTCACTCAGATCCAACCCCTCTCACTCAGATCCAACCCCTCTCACTCAGATCCAACCCCTCTCACTCAGATCCAACCCCTCCCAATCAGATCCAACCTCTCCCACTCAGATCCAACCCCTCTCACTAAGATCCAACCCCTCTCACTCAGATCCAACCCCTCTCACTCAGATGCAACCCCTCTCACTCAGATTCAACCCTTCCCACTCAGATCCAATCCCTCTCACTCAGATCCAACCCCTCTCACTCAGATGCAACCCCTCTCACTCAGATGCAACCTCTCTCACTCAGATCCAACCCCTCTCACTCAGATCCAACCCCTCTCACTCAGATCCAACCCCTTTCACTCAGATCCAACCCTTCCAACTCAGATCCAACCCCTCCAACTCAGATCCAACCCCTCCAACTCAGATCCAACCCCTCTCACTCAGATCCAACCCCTCCAACTCAGATCCAACCCCTCTCACTCAGATCCAACCCCTCTCACTCAGATTCAACCCCTCTCACTCAGATCCAACCCCTCCCACTCAGATCCAACCTCTCCCACTCAGATGCAACCTCTCTCACTCAGATCAACCCCTCTCACTCAGATCCAACCCCTCTCACTCAGATCCAACCCCTCCCACTCAGATCCAACCCCTCTCACTCAGATCCAACCCCTCTCACTCAGATCCAACCCTCTCCTCAGATCCAACCCCTCTCACTCAGATCCAACCCCTCTCACTCAGATCCAACCCTCCCACTCAGATCCAACCCCTCTCACTCAGATCCAACCCTCTCACTCAGATCCAACCCCTCCCACTCAGATCCAACCCCTCTCACTCAGATCCAACCCCTCTCCTCAGATCCAACCTCTCTCACTCAGATCCAACCCCTCCCACTCAGATCCAACCCCTCCCACTAAGATCCAACCCCTCTCACTCAGATCCATCCCCTCTCACTCAGATCCAACCCCTCTCACTCAGATCCAACCCCTCTCACTCAGATCCAACCCCTCTCACTCAGATCCAACCCCTCCCACTCAGATCCAACCCCTCTCACTCAGATTCAACCCCTCTCACTCAGATCCAACCCCTCTCACTCCAGATCCAACCCTCTCACTCAGATCCAACCCCTCTCACTCAGATCCAACCCCTCCCACTCAGATCCAACCCCTCCCACTCAGATCCAACCCTTTTCACTCAGATCCAACCCCTCTCACTCAGATCCAACCCATCTCACTCAGATCCAACCTTTCCACTAGATCCAACCCCTCTCACTCAGATCCAACCCCTCTCACTCAGATCCAACCCCTCTCACTCAGATCCAACCCTCTCACTCAGATCCAACCCCTTTCACTCAGATCCAACCCCTCCAACTCAGATCCAACCCCTCCAACTCAGATCCAACCCCTCTCACTCAGATCCAACCCCTCTCACTCAGATCCAACCCCTCTCACTCAGATCCAACCCCTTTCACTCAGATCCAACCCCTCCAACTCAGATCCAACCCCTCCAACTCAGATCCAACCCTCTCCTCAGATCCAACCCTCCCACTAAGATCCAACCCTCTCACTCAGATCCAACCCCTCTCACTCAGATCCAATCCCTCTCACTCAGATCCAACCCCTCTCACTCAGATCCAACCCCTCCCACTCAGATCCAACCCCTCTCACTCAGATCCAACCCCTCTCACTCAGATCCAACCCTCTCACTCAGATCCAACCCCTCTCACTCAGATCCAACCCCTCCCACTCATTTATGTAACCTATATATGACGGTATCGTAACTTTGAGAATATTTTACCTTGCACAGTATGTCCACAATAGCCTCGTCCCAAAACTAGTTAACGACTCATCGGATCGTCTTCAAATTTTCACCCCTGGTGGGTCTTCCCTGACAGAAGGTTTGCGTTGCTGTTGGCTGCCATAAGTTCCAATTTGCCAATCTTACTGAAATAAAAAGTATATTTTTATTCAATAACTAAAGAATGATTTTTCAGATCGTCTTCAAACTTTTACCACTGAGCTGTGCAAATTTCAATTTGCCAGTTTTATTAAGTAAATTGTTTCCAGTATAATAACCAGGAAATTATTCTTCAGACCGGTTTCAAACCCTATATGCTGGTGTGTCTTAGGTGGAAGTATGTTTGTACTAGTTGTGTTTCCATCACAGTAGTAGTGGTGGTGTTGTCTCCATCACAGTAGTAGGGATGGTGTGGTGTTGTGTCTCCATCACAGTAGTAGTGATGGTGTGGTGTTGTGTCTCCATCACAGTAGTAGGGATGGTCTGGTGTTGTGTCTCCATCACAGTAGTAGGGATGGTGTGGTGTTGTGTCTCCATCACAGTAGTAGTGATGGTGTGGTGTTGTGTCTCCATCACAGTAGTAGGGATGGTGTGGTGTTGTGTCTCCATCACAGTAGTAGTGATGGTGTGGTGTTGTGTCTCCATCACAGTAGTAGGGATGGTGTGGTGTTGTGTCTCCATCACAGTAGTAGGGATGGTGTGGTGTTGTGTCTCCATCACAGTAGTAGGGATGGTGTGGTGTTGTGTCTCCATCACAGTAGTAGGGATGGTGTGGTGTTGTGTCTCCATCACAGTAGTAGGGATGGTGTGGTGTTGTGTTTCCATCACAGTAGTAGTGATGGTGTGGTGTTGTGTCTCCATCACAGTAGTAGTGATGGTGTGGTGTTGTGTCTCCATCACAGTAGTAGTGATGGTGTGGTGTTGTGTCTCCATCACAGTAGTAGCGATGGTGTGGTGTTGTGTCTCCATCACAGTAGTAGGGATGGTGTGTCTCCATCACAGTAGTAGGAAGGTGTTGTGTCTCCATCACAGTAGTAGGGAAGGTGTTGTGTCTCCATCACAGTAGTAGGGATGGTGTTGTGTCTCCATCACAGTAGTAGGGAAGGTATGGAGTTGTAAGTGTCCTCCATCACAGTAGTAGGGAAGGTGTGGAGTTGTAAGTTTCCTCCATCACAGTAGTAGGGATGGTGTAGTGTTATAACTATCATCACAATAGTAGGGATAGTGTGGGCATCATAAATATTCTCCATCACAGTAGGAGAGGGATTGTAGCTTTATAATTATCCTCCATCACAGTAGGAGGGATGCTGGTGTCCCATAACCCTCCTCCATCACAATAGAGGGATGGCTGCCTTCACATAAATATCCCCCACCACAAAACTGTCATGGCGCCGCTGCCTCTAATCAGGGAACAATAAATAATAATATTATAAATCACGGTCGTCATTAGTAGCTTAAAGCGGCCGCAACTGACAACGTCCTACAGTTAAAGACCACCTTTGATTTGTGGCCGTTCCAGCTAGATGCAACGTGGGGGGTTCATGGCAGATGACATAACCAGAACGTGTGTAGGGTGTTGCAGATTGAATAACAAGGCGGTGTGGACCGTATTGCAGATGTTGAAAATAAATAAGACATATGTGTAATACTTGGAAGTCGTACCTTATTTAAGCTAAGAGACTGATCGTCTGACGGACTGATTACGTCAGACTGTCTCTCCACTTCGTCTGCTTCGTCTTCCAGTAAGACTGATGCCTCCTGGAGTGTCCTTTATTTCTGTATTCGAATGATGAAGCCTGACGCGGAGTGTGGGAGATAGAATGACCAGGGAGTGTGGGAGATATGGGAGATAGAATGACCAGGGAGTGTGGGAGATATGGGATATAGAATGACCAGGGAGTGTGGGAGATATGGGATATAGAATGACCAGGGAGTGTGGGAGATATGGGATATAGAATGACCAGGAGTGGGAGATATGGGATATAGAATGACCAGGGAGTGTGAGATATGGGATATAGAATGACCAGGGAGTGTGGAGATATGGGATATAGAATGGCCAGGGAGTGTGGGAGATATGGGATATAGAATGACCAGGTGTGGGAGATATGGGATATAGAATGACCAGGAGTGTGGGAGATATGGGATATAGAATGACCAGGGAGTGTGGGAGATATGGGATATAGAATGACCGGAGTGTGGGAGTATGGATATAGAATGACCAGGGAGTGTGGGAGATATGGGATATAGAATGACCAGGGAGTGTGGGAGTATGGGATATAGAATGCCAGGAGTGATGAGATATGGGAATGAATGACCAGGAGTGTGGGAGATATGGATATAGAATGCAGGTGTGGGAGATATGGGATATAGAATGACCAGGGAGTGTGGAGATATGGGATATAGAATGACCAGGAGTGTGGAGATAGGATAGAATGGCCAGGGAGTGTGGGAGATATGGGATATAGAATGACCAGGGAGTGTGGAGATAGGGATATAGAATGACCAGGGAGTGTGGGAGATATGGGATATAGAATGACCAGGGAGTGTGGGAGATATGGGATATAGAATGGCCAGGGAGTGTGGATGGGATATAGAATGACAATGTGGGATATAGGATATAATGACCAGGGAGTGTGGGAGATATGGATATAGAATGGCCAGGGTGTGGAGATAGGAATGATGCCAGGGAGTGTGGGAGATATGGATATAGAATGACCAGAGTGTGGAGATATGGATATAGAATGACCAGGGAGTGTGGGAGATATGGGATATAGAATGACCAGGGAGTGTGGGAGATATGGGATATAGAATGACCAGGGAGTGTGGGAGATATGGGATATAGAATGACCAGGGAGTGTGGGAGATATGGGATATAGAATGACCAGGGAGTGTGGGGGGAGATATGACAGACGTTCTTGTTAGAATAATTCTTCATGGGGATGATTATAACTTAGGAGGTGTGAGAGACATAACACAGCTGTACTACCAGCAGTAATAAATAACAACCACAGATGTTGATCTTTATTACAGATGTATCGGATGTGAAAATTTAGATATCCGCGGATGCGGATGTGTATGAGGATGTCTTACTTATTTTGCGGATGCGGATGCAAGAAATTGTGCGGATGTTCCGCGGATGCGGATGCGGATGCGGATATGCGATACACCACTAAATTCTTTATATAGAGGTCTGTGTAGAAGATAAATACTTTATTCCAGTTTTAACTCTCTCCCTCACACACACACACACACACACACACACACACACACAAGGACTGACAATAAATGAAATGATGGAATACGTAGGGGCAAAGTGCAAGGAGGCAGAGGAACGGTTTATACCCAAAGGCAAATGTTTAAATGGGAAGGCCAGAAAGAGCCTCTGGTTTACCCAAAGGTGCAGGGAGGCAAAGAATCAGAGTATCAGAGAATGGAAACGGTACAGAAGGCAAAGAACCCAAGTAAACAAAGAGATTAGTAGAAGAGCTAGAAACGAGTATGCACAAGTACGGAGGGAGGCCCAGAAACAGTACGAAAACGACATAGCATCGAAAGTTAAGTCCAACCCGAAACTGATGTTCAGTCACATCAGAAGGAAGACAACAGTCAAGGACCAGGTGATAAGGCTGAGGAGAGAAGATGGGGAACTCACAAGTAATGATCAAGAGGTATGTGAGGAGCTCAACTTGAGGTTTAAGGAAGTATTCACAATGGAGGAAGGAAGGCAGCTGGGTAGACAGGACATGGTTCGTCACCAACAAGGGATGTACCAAGTGCTAGAGGGCATACACACAACTGAGGAGGAAGTGAAGCAGTTACTCAGTGACCTCGATACCTCAAAGGCGATGGGTCCGGACAATATCTCCCTGTGGGTTCTTAGGGAAGGAGCTGAGGTACTGAGTGTGCCACTTACCACAATATTCAACACATCCCTTGAAACTGGGAAGCTACCTGAGGTATGGAAGAAGGCCAACGTAGTCCCCATTTTTAAAAAAAGAGACAGAAAAGAGGCACTAAACTATAGACCGGTGTCACTTACATGTATAGTGTGCAAAGTCCTGGAGAAAATCATCAGGAAAGAATGGTGGAACACCTTGAGCGGAACAGGATAATAAACACCAGACAGCATGGATTCCGGGAAGGCAAATCCTGTGTAACAAACCTCCTAGAGTTCTATGATAAAGTAACAGAGGTAAGGCAGGAGAGAGAAGGGTGGGTTGATTGCATTTTCCTGGACTGCAGGAAGGCCTTCGACACAGTTCCTCACATGAGATTAGTAAAGAAGTTGGAAGAACAAGCAGGTATAACAGGAAGGGCCTGAAATGGATCAGGAATACCTCAAAGGGAAGCAACAACGGGTCATGGTGCGTGGTGAGGTATCACAGTGGGCGCCTGTGACGAGTGGTGTACCACAGGGGTCAGTCCTAGGACCAGTGTTATTCCTGGTATATGTAAATGACATGACGGATGGGATAGACTCAGAAGTGTCTCTATTCGCGGATGATGTGAAAATAATGAGGAGAATCACATCGGAAGAGGACCAGGCAGGGCTGCAAACAGACCTGGACAAGCTCGACATCTGGTCTAGCAGTTGGCTTCTCGAATTCAATCCCTCCAAATGCAAAGTCATGAGGATCGGAGAAGGGCAAAGAAGACCGCTGACAGAGTACAAGCTAGGCGGACAAAGGCTACAAACCTCGGCAAAGGAGAAAGACCATGGAGTGAGTATAACGCCTAGCACGTCTCCGGAGGCACACATCAACCAGATAACTGCGGCAGCATATGGGCGTCTGGCAAACCTTAGATTAGCGTTCCGTTACCTTAACAAGGAATCGTTCAAGACACTGTATACCGTGTACGTCAGGCCCATACTAGAATATGCAGCACCAGTCTGGAACCCACACCTGGTCAAGCACGTAAGGAAACTAGAGAAAGTGCAAAGGTTTGCGACAAGGTTAGTTCCACAACTCAGGGGTCTGTCTTATGAAGAAAGGTTGAGGGAAATAGCACTAACAACACTGGAGGAAAGAAGGGTCAGAGGAGACATGATAACGACATACAAAATACTGCGGGGAATTGACAAGGTAGATAGTGACAGGTTGTTTCAGAGAGGGAACACAGAAACAAGGGGACACAACTGGAAGCTGAAGACTCAGATGAGTCAAAGGGATGTCAGGAAACATTTCTTCAGCCACAGAGTAGTCAGGAAGTGGAATGGACTAGAGAAAGATATAGTGGAGGCAGGAACCATACATAGTTTTAAGACAAGGTATGATAAAGCTCATGAAGCAGGGAGAGCAGAGACCCAGTAGCAGACAGCGAAGAGGCGGGGCCAGGAGCTGAGTCTCGACCCCTGCAACCACAATTAGGTGAGTACAATTAGGTGAGTACACACACACTCACACACTCACATAATCTCTGATCACAAGCCAGATAATTTTAATGTTGTGGTTGTGTGTCAGTGGGTATATTTGCTTGTGTTCCCGAGAGTTAATATCTAGTTCCTGGACTCCTTTTTATAGCTTCTTATCACTCAGTTTGTGTATGTGTGTGTTTGAGAAATCAATAAAATTTATATGAATTAATTAATGATACTCAATTATTATTAATAATATTTGTATTTATTATTACTGCTACTTAAAGAAGAAGCGCTAAAGCCTTAGGGGCATACAGTAGAGGGAAACAATGACTTAAAACACGCAGCGATAACTAGGATTTAACGCGATAAGATCGCGGTGAAACAGTCATGGTAAGGGCTGTTCCATGGGGCTTTGTGGGATCGGGTGAGTGTTACGGGTCGCTATGGTGCGTTGCCGCGTGACGGAAGTTACGGAGCCATGTGCTGCCGCTTTCCGACTCCAATGATTGTGACGCTGGAATAGATTAGCGTGGCTCTGCCTGGAACTACAATTATTGTCCTTTTAACAGAAAAAGTGAAGAGATAAGTAACAAGACTAGTTCCAGAGTTCAGAGGTATGGAACACACACACACACACACATACATACACACACACACACACACACACACTCACACACATATGCATGCATGTACACACACACATACATACACACAGGGAGAGGACCTAGTAGCGGTCAGTGAAGAGGCGGGCCCAGGAGCTAAGTCTCGACCACTGCAACCACAATTAGGTGAGTACACACACACACCAGTTTGGAACCCACACCTGGTCAAGCACGTCAAAAAATTAGAGAAAGTGCAAAGGTTTGCAACAAGGTTAGTTCCGGAGCTAAGGGAAATCGGCCTGACGACACTAGAGGACAGGAGTGTTAGGGAAGAAATGATAACGACATATAAAATACTGCGTGAAATAGATAAGGTGGACAGAGACAGGATGTTCCAGAGAGGGGACACAGAAACAAGGGGTCACAATTGGAAGTTGAAGACTCAGATGAGTCAAAGGGATGTTAGGAAGTATTTCTTCAGTCATAGAGTTGTCAGGAAGTGGAATAGTCTGGGAAGTGATGTAGTGGAGGCAGGAACCATACATAGTTTTAAGACGAGGTATGATAAAGCTCATGGAGCAGGGAGAGAGAGGACCTAGTAGCGGTCAGTGAGGAGGCGGGGCCAGTAGCTAAGTATCGACCCCTGCAACCACAATTAGGCGAGTACACACACACATACACACACACATACACACACACACGCACACACACACACACGCACATCACAACACACACACATACATACACACACAAACATATACATACACACACATACACACACACACATACACACACATACACACACATGCACATCACAACACACACACACACACACACACATACCCGAACACGCACATACACACATCACAACACACACACACACACACACATACACACACACAACACACATCACAACACACACACACACACATCACAACACACACACACACAACACCACGACACACACACTCAACACCACGACACATACAGACACACACACACACATACACACACACATACACACACACATACACACACACACACACACAGTGACCCAAGATGTGTATTTCTCTTGCATCTTCCTGAGTATCAAACCTCACCAAGAAGGTTGTGTCCACTAGGCATGCTGAGAGCACTCAAGAAGGCATGATTTACCAGTGCGAGATAAGCAAAGCCTTCCAGGTGAAAGTGTTTCTTAAGAAAGACTCTAGAGTGTGTTTGCTGACTATCTCACCACCACACGAGTATTTTAAGGTGAGAAACTGTCTTGGATAAACGTATTTACTCCTAGTGGATACAATGGTGGGTGTGAGAGTGTATTTACCTTAGCTGGATTTGTGAAGTTGAAGCTACAGCGCCTGGGCCCGCCTCTTACCTCTCTACTGACTAACGTCTCGCATTTGTCTTGAAGCTCAGTTCTAGTATCTAAGGCGAGGGAAGCTTAGTGACTGATTCTAGTATCTAAGGTGAGGAGAGCTTAGTGACTGGTTCTAGTATCTAAGGTGAGGAGAGCTTAGTGACTGGTTCTAGTATCTTAGGTGAGGAGAGCTTAGTGACTGGTTCTAGTATCTAAGGTGAGGGGAGCTTAGTGACTGGTTCTAGTATCTAAGGTGAGGGGAGCTTAGTGACTGGTTCTAGTATCTAAGGTGAGGGGAGCTTAGTGACTGGTTCTAGTATCTAAGGTGAGGGGAGCTTAGTGAGTGGTTCTAGTATTTAAGGTGAGGGGAGCTTAGTGACTGGTTCTAGTATCTAAAGTGAGGAGAGCTTAGTGACTGGTTCTAGTATTTAAGGTGAGGGGAGCTTAGTGACTGGTCCTAGTATCTAAGGTGAGGGGAGCTTAGTGACTGGTTCTAGTATCTAAGGTAGGAGAGCTTAGTGACTGGTTCTATATATCTAAGGTGAGGGGAGCTTAGTGACTGGTTCTAGTATCTAAGGTGAGGGGAGCTTAGTGACTGGTTCTGGTATCTAAGGTGAGGGGAGCTTAGTGACTGGTTCTAGTATCTAATGTGAGGAGAGCTTAGTGACTGGTTCTAGTATTTGGGGTGAGGGGAGCTTAGTGACTGGTTCTAGTATCTAAGGTGAGGGGAGCTTAGTGACTGGTTCTAGTATCTAAGGTGAAGAGAGCTTAGTGACTGGTTCTAGTATCTAAGGTGAGGGGAGCTTAGTGACTGGTTCTTGTATCTAAGGTGAAGAGAGCTTAGTGACTGGTTCTAGTATCTAAGGTGAGGGGAGCTTAGTGACTGGTTCTAGTATCTAAGGTGAGGGGAGCTTAGTGACTGGTTCTAGTATCTAAGGTGAGGAGAGCTTAGTGACTGGTTCTAGTATCTAAGGTGAGGGGAGCTTAGTGACTGGTTCTAGTATCTAAGGTGAGTGGAGCTTAGTGACTGGTTCTAGTATCTAAGGTGAGGGGAGCTTAGTGACTGGTTCTAGTATCTAATGTGAGGAGCTTAGTGACTGGTTCTAGTATATAAGGTGAGGAGCTTAGTGACTGGTTCTAGTATCTAAGGTGAGGGAGCTTAGTGACTGGTTCTAGTATCTAAGGTGAGGGAGCTTAGTGACTGGTTCTAGTATCTAAGGTGAGGGACTTAGTGACTGGTTCTAGTATCTAAGGTGAGGGAGCTTAGTGACTGGTTCTAGTATCTAAGGTGAGGGAGCTTAGTGACTGGTTCTAGTATCTAAGGTAAGGGGAGCTTAGTGACTGGTTCTAGTATCTAATGTGAGGGGAGCTTAGTGACTGGTTCTAGTATATAAGGTGAGGGGAGCTTAGTGACTGGTTCTAGTATCTAAGGTGAGGGGAGCTTAGTGACTGGTTCTAGTATCTAAGGTGAGGGGAGCTTAGTGACTGGTTCTAGTATCTAAGGTGAGGGGAGCTTAGTGACTGGTTCTAGTATCTAAGGTGAGGGGAGCTTAGTGACTGGTTCTAGTATCTAAGGTGAGGGGAGCTTAGTGACTGGTTCTAGGATCTAAGGTGAGGGGAGCTTAGTGACTGGTTCTAGTATCAAAGGTGAGGGGAGCTTAGTGACTGGTTCTAGTATCTAATGTGAGGGGAGCTTAGTGACTGGTTCTAGTATGTAAGGTGAGGGATCTTAGTGACTGGTTCTAGTATATAAGGTGAGGGGAGCTTAGTGACTGGTTCTAGTATCTAAGGTGAGGGGAGCTTAGTGACTGGTTCTAGTATCTAAGGTGAGGGGAGCTTAGTGACTGGTTCTAGTATCTAAGGTGAGGGGAGCTTAGTGACTGGTTCTAGTATCTAAGGTGAGGGGAGCTTAGTGACTGGTTCTAGGATCTAAGGTGAGGGGAGCTTAGTGACTGGTTCTAGTATCTAAGGTGAGAGAGCTTAGTGACTGGTTCTAGTATCTAAGGTGAGGGGAGCTTAGTGACTGGTTCTAGTATCTAAGGTGAGGAGAGCTTAGTGACTGGTTCTATAATCTAAGGTGAGGGGAGCTTAGTGACTGGTTCTAGTATCTAAGGTGAGGGGATCTTAGTGACTGGTTCTAGTATCTAAGGTGAGGGGATCTTAGTGACTGGTTCTAGTATCTAAGGTGAGGGGAGCCTAGTGACTGGTTCTAGGATCTAAGGTGAGGGGAGCTTTGTGACTGGTTCTAGTATCTAAGGCGAGGGGAGCTGAGTGACTGGTTCTAGTATCTAAGGTGAGGGAAGCTTAGTGACTGGTTCTAGTATCTGAGGTGAGGGGAGCTTTATGACTGGTTCTAGTATCTAAGGTGAGGGGAGCTGAGTGACTGGTTCTAGTATCTAAGGTGAGGGAGCTTTATGACTGGTTCTAGTATCTAAGGTGAGGGAGCTTGTGACTGGTTCTAGTATCTAAGGGAGGGAGCTGAGTGACTGGTTCTAGTATCTAAGGTGAGGGAGCTGAGTGACTGGTTCTAGTATCTAAGGTGAGGGGAGCTTTATGACTGGTTCTAGTATCTAAGGTGAGGGGAGCTGAGTGACTGGTTCTAGTATCTAAGGTGAGGGGAGCTGAGTGACTGGTTCTAGTATCTAAGGTGAGGGGAGCTTTATGACTGGTTCTAGTATCTAAGGTGAGGGGAGCTTAGTGACTGGTTCTAGTATCTAAGGTGAGGGGAGCTGAGTGACTGGTTCTAGTATCTAAGGTGAGGGGAGCTGAGTGACTGGTTTTAGTATCTAAGGTGAGGGGAGCTGAGTGACTGGTTCTAGTATCTAAGGTGAGGGGAGCTGAGTGACTGGTTCTAGTATCTAAGGTGAGGGGAGCTGAGTGACTGGTTCTAGTATCTAAGGTGAGGAGCTGAGTGACTGGTTCTAGTATCTAAGGTGAGGAGCTTTAGTGACTGGTTCTAGTATCTAAGGTGAGGGAGCTGAGTGACTGGTTCTAGTATCTAAGGTGAGGGAGCTGGAGATTGACTGGTTCTAGTATCTAAGGTGAGGGAGCTGAGTGACTGGTTCTAGTATCTAAGGTGAGGGGAGCTTTATGACTGGTTCTAGTATCTAAGGTGAGGTGAGCTTAGTGACTGGTTCTAGTATCTAAGGTGAGGGGAGCTGAGTGACTGGTTCTAGTATCTAAGGTGAGGGGAGCTGAGTGACTAGTTTTAGTATCTAAGGTGAGGGGAGCTGAGTGACTGGTTCTAGTATCTAAGGTGAGGGGAGCTGAGTGACTGGTTCTAGTATCTAAGGTGAGGGGAGCTGAGTGACTGGTTCTAGTATCTAAGGTGAGGGGAGCTTAGTGACTGGTTCTAGTATCTAAGGTGAGGGGAGCTTAGTGACTAGTTCTAGTATCTAAGGTGAGGGGAGCTGAGTGACTGGTTCTAGTATCTAAGGTAAACAATACCGATAAGAAGCTGAATAATTTTGAGGAGGGTCAGTCCCTTAGCCTTGATAGACGTGGATAGGTAATTTTGAGGAGGGTCAGTCCCTTAGCCTTGATAGACGTGGTAGGTTTACTTGAGGAGGTCAGTTCTTAGCTTATAGACTGGACAGGTAAGTTTGAGGAGGTAGTCCCTAGCTTGATAGGACAATGGACAGGTAATTTTGAGGAGGGTCAGTCCCTTAGCCTTGATAGACGTGGACAGGTAATTTTGAGGAGGGTCAGTCCCTTAGCCTTGACTAAGTTGTTCAGTTTACTTTTCATTTTATTTCATATCCAAAACAACCTAAGTTTGATACTTAGCCGAGGCGTGACGTATGTACCGCCTACCGCACCTGTTTACCCCTCAGTAAATAGGTACCTGGGAATTGGTTGTTGTGGGTCGCAGCCAGAGGGAAAGTACCTAAGGGCGCCGAAATGAATAAGCCATACAGCATGTGGCTTTCCTGGGTTATGCAGGCTCGATCCACCGTCTTGTAATCTGCAGCTAATAGCTGTTATTTTTCTCTAAGCAGCGGCTCGTGGTATGAATCTTGCGGATTTAGCGCTTCTTAATTTTTTTAATAATTTGATAGTTCTCTAGACCTCTTCTATTTCGTCTGGACAATGTTCGGCTCTGTGTAGAACTCTATCAAGACTTGATCAAGCTCTACATAGAGAGGTGTGTATCTCTCAGTGCATATACACTGACTAGACTGTATCTCTTATTATATATACACAGAGAGGTGTGTATCTCTCAGTGTATATATACACAGAATATTTTAGTTGTGTGGCCTGAGCGGCTAGTTTATTGTACCCTCGTAACTCATCCTGTGAGAGGAAGAGTAAAACACAGGATTATAGAGGTTACAAAGGTTCTTCATCAGACTCACACACTTCTTTCATATATTATTTTATTTAGCAAATGTACACAAGACAGTATGGGGGATACAGTCTCAATCGCAACATTCAACGATGTAGTCGACCGCTGAATGTTGATATAGTTTCAAGATTTCTGATATCTTGTGATTAACGATGAAGAGAGTTGCCATATCTTGTTGGGTTATCATGGAGGTGCCTCTGAAAAATTGGATCATTGGATACGAAGATAGTGATCCAGTGTATGGTGTCTCTGAAGAGTTGGATCATTGGACACTAATATAGTGATCCAGCGTATGGCTCTATTTAAAGTCATTGGTACCTCTCTACACACCATAGTGCCAGATACTTATAACCTAATCATAACCATGATTTTTAAAGGAGGTGGAGGGGTAAGCCAGTGGAAGGCCTCTGTCAGATGAACAAAAGCTCCAGCTGCGGGTCATTATATAACCCGCGTCAGGAAACACTTGTCGTGTGTCCTGACAAATCTTACCTAACCTTATAACTGAGTCTTATTCTAGCAGTAACATCTTG
>WNWK01006117.1:0-110155 GCA_009830355.1 Cherax destructor | reverse complement strand
ACCCATCATGCAACTGGACTGGGAACTGTGCCTCTCTGCGAGGAGGACGCCTTTTGGGACTTTGTTTTATAGTAGAATTATCAGTTTTTCGATCCATCTGGAGGGATGTTCACCAGTGCTGAGGAAAGTTTGGAGGGCTTCTGTGCATGGGTTTGAATGGGCTTGCCTGAGCATATTAACCCCAATTAGGATATTTCTTTCAGTAACACGATCTCTGATGCTTGGAATATCAAGTTCTTTCTGCATATTTAAAATTTTGGCAGTACGAGGGCATCCTAAAATGATCCTCATTGCTTCGTTCTGCAGTTTTTCCAACCCTCCAAGCTTCCAGTCAGACACAAGAGCAAGTAGTGGGGCAGCATAATCAACTAATGATCTAATATAAGCAAGATACATCATTTTTACAATTTTAACATTAGCACCATACCTGGGGTGAAACCCTGCCACAACTCTAAGTACTCTCAGCCTTTCTTTGTATTGACGACAAAGTCTCGTTACAACAGGTCCAAGTAGTGGGACCTCAAAGCCTAGATACCTGTATCTGTTTACATATTCTAGAAGAGACCCATCATGCAACTGGATCTGGCGAACTGTGCCTCTCTGTCGAGGAGGACGCCTATTGAGTATCTTTGTTTTATCAGTAGAGATTATCAACCCCAGGTCCTGACACGAGGCTAGTACATGGTTAAGGATGTTTTGGGTGTTGGAGAATCCGGTGGTGTGAATCATTATATCATCAGCAAAACTGATCATATAATGATGGGGCTGGCTAGGCATAGCATTAAGTAAGAATATTGAATAGAGTGGGACTGAGCACACCTCCCTGTGGGGTTCTTAATTCAAAGTCTTTAGTTATACTTCTATGCCCCTGGAACAACACAGAAGACTTTCTGTTGGCCAGGTAGCCTTTAATCCAGCGGAGAAGCCATCCTCCAACATCCATTCTGGCAAGTTCACTAATGATTACATGTCTGTTGGCAACATCAAAAGCAGATTTAAGGTCAAGGAAGGTAGTGTATGAGCTGCAGTGTAGTGAGAGTGTGAGCAGGAGTAAGTACGGCTCACACTGGTGTGAGCAGAGTAAGTACGGCTCACACTGGTGTGAGCAGGAGTAAGTACGGCTCACACTGGTGTGAGCAGAGTAACTACGGCTCACACTGGTGTGAGCAGGAGTAAGTACGGCTCACACTGGTGTGAGCAGAGTAAGTACGGCTCACACTGGTGTGAGCAGGAGTAAGTACGGCTCACACTGGTGTGAGCAGAGTAACTACGGCTCACAGTGGTGTGAGCAGGAGTAAGTACGGCTCACACTGGTGTGAGCAGAGTAAGTACGGCTCACACTGGTGTGAGCAGGAGTAAGTACGGCTCACACTGGTGTGAGCAGAGTAACTAGGCTCACACTGGTGTGAGCAGGAGAGTACGGCTCACACTGGTGTGAGCAGGAGTAAGTCACGGCTCACACTGGTGTGAGCAGAGTAAGTACGGCTCACACTGGTGTGAGCAGAAGTACGGCTCACACTGGTGTGAGCAGAGTAAGTACGGCTCACACTGGTGTGAGCAGAGTAAGTACGGCTCACACTGGTGTGAGCAGAGTAACTACGGCTCACACTGGTGTGAGCAGGAGTAACTACGGCTCACACTGGTGTGAGCAGAGTAAGTACGGCTCACACTGGTGTGAGCAGAGTAAGTACGGCTCACACTGGTGAGCAGAGTAACTACGGCTCACACTGGTGTGAGCAGGAGTAACTACGGCTCACACTGGTGTGAGCAGAGTAACTACGGCTCACACTGGTGTGAGCAGGAGTAACTACGGCTCACACTGGTGTGAGCAGAGTAACTACGGCTCACACTGGTGTGAGCAGGATCGGCTCACACTGGTGTGAGCAGAGTAAGTACGGCTCACACTGGTGTGAGCAGAGTAACTACGGCTCACACTGGTGTGAGCAGGAGTAAGTACGGCTCACACTGGTGCTCCTCACAACAACATCAACCTTCACCTCCACCTCTACAATATTTACCAATATAATAATAAGTAAGTTCACCATTACACTTAACAACTGTATTTATAAGTGTTCGGTCAGTTATATGTGTGGCATAAAGTACAAAATATAATGTGAAGATGATTTTTCTAAGTAAAACAAGTAAGTAGTGTTTGACTTCATTTGTTTATTCCAGGTAAGTAACTTTATTTAGGCTCAGATACGCAAAAATACACTTATCATACGTAATGTAAATTACTTAGGATAAAACAAGAAAGTCAGAGTAAATGTGTTAGCTCGAACACTAGCGCACTCAGCTCACACACACAGGTCCGGGGTTCAATCCCCGGTACGGCTGGAAAATATTAGGAAGTGTATCCTTAGGACACCTACTGTCCCTGTTCACCCATTAGTAAAATAGGTACCTGGGTGTTAGTGAACTGGTGTGGGTCGCATCCTGGGACAAAACTGACCTAATTTGCAGGAAATGCTCAGCATAACAAGGGGCTTTCTATATAGTAGTATGTCATTGATGTCAACTATGGTCTGTATACCTTGTACATGTACTTGTAGAAATAAAGATATTTTTATTGGTAGTGGAGTGATAGTGAGCTGGGTCACCTGAGGACCCCAGGCAGGATCCTGGTCTAGGAGAGACATATGGACAAGTGTCAGAATGCCTCCTGTTACCCTAATTCACTTTGACTTTTTTTTTGGGGTTATCCTAGGAAATTTACACTATGTGTGATAATTGTACTTATGTATAATTGTGCCTAAATAAAAATTACTTGTTACTTTTGCAGTAAATAATGTCTGGGTGTTGATCTACTGTAATGAGTTGCATCCTGGGGGTACGACCCAATGAGGACTTATTGGAACTAAGCCATATTTTAGGGATTTATTGGGTTATCCTCAGTTAATCCAATTAAAATATTGTAGAATAGTTCACCCATAAATTTAATTATAATTTAAGCAGATTTATATATCGAACCTGGATAAAAATCTGCTTTCTAATGTAATTTGTCATATTCACAGTCGATATACATACACTGAGAGATGTGTATCTTTCAGTGTATGTATATATATATGCTGAGAGGTTTATGTTGGTGTATAGGCTGAGGTGTATATAAGAACGAAATTATGAAGGAACAGTGCAGCAGGCCTACCTGCCCATACTAGACAGGTCTAACTCACAGTCACACATTTACCAATATAACCTATATTTAAAGTTTCCCAATGTTCTCATGCTAATGATGTTACTTCGGAGTTTGTTCAACAGAGTTTATTTTTTATTGCTGGAACTACTGAACACCTCAAATGATGATGTTCATGTTTTGTCAGTAAAGATTGAGAACCAAAACCTTGTCATTGTGGTCGTATACAAGCCTCTCGATGCAACGTCCCAACAATTCCAGGAAAAGCGTTTGAAAATTGACCACTGTCTGGAAAGTCTTCCAGCTCCTGCCCCCAACATCTTGCTCCTGAGAGATTTCAACCTAAGACACCTAAATTGGAGGAAGTTAACAAATAATGTTGTAGCAGAGATAACCCCAGGAGGCAGTTCAGATGAAAATTCACATGCACGTGCTATTAAATTTCTGCACCAAATTCACCTTAGACCAGCAAATAATAGAGCCAACAAGACTGGAGAATACATTGGACCTCATCTTCACTAACAATGATGATCTGATACAAAATATTACCATATCAAAAAAAATATACTCAGATCACAACATAATAGAGGTACACACATGTATGTGCAAGGCCCCAGACCAACAAAATGTCATCAGTCACGAGGGAGCCTTCACCAAATTCAACTTCAGTAACAAAAATATACGATGGGACCAAATCAACCATGTCCTAAATGAAATACTAAGCTGAGAAGATATAATAAACAACATGTATCCAAACCTATGTCTAGAAAAAGTTAACTCTGTGGCACTTAAGGTATGATCAAGGCATGTTCCTTTAAAGAAAAGGAAGAAAAGATGTAAACTAGAAAGAGAGAGGTGCTCCCTATACAGGTAGAGGTGAAAAATCATAAAGTGGCTAAAAGTGGCCAATATATCTGTAATACGAAGTGAGGCACTGGTCAGAGAAAAAGCAAATATCGAACTTAAGCTAAAGGAATCTTACAGGAGACAAGAAACACAGGAAGAACTAAAAGCCATAAATGAAATTGAAATGAACCCAAAATATTTCGTCTCTTATGCCAAATCCAAGTTGAGAGCAACATCCAGTATTGGGCCCCTACTTAGATGAGATGGGTCTTACACAGATGACTGCAAGGAAATGAGTGAGTTATTCAAGTCCCAGTATGACTCAGTTTTTAGCAAGCTGCTAACCAGACTAAGAGTCGAAGACCTAAATTAATTTTTTATGACCAAGACTCAGAATTTGGTAGATTCAAACTTATCTGACTTTGAAAAAGCAATAAATGACATGCCCATGCACTCTGCCCCAGGCTCAGACTTGTGAAACTCTGTGTTCATCAAGAACTGCAAGAAGCCCCCATCATGTGCTTTTAGCATTCTATGGAGAGGGAGCACGGACATGGGTCATCCCACAGCTGCTAAAAACAACAGACAGCCCCACTCCACAAAGGAGGCAGTAAAACAATAGCCAAGAACTACAGACCGATGACACTAACATCCCATATAATAAAAATCTTTGAAAGGTTCTAAAGGCAAGATTGGCACTCATCTAGATACCCATGGTACACAACCCAGAGCAACATCAAAAATCAAATAAAAATGAAAGTTTATTTCTTCGCAAAGGTTACAATGTGTGTTAACATTTTATAATTTGATTGGTACAAAGAAAGCCACTATCATGCCGAGGCATTTCGGGCAGACATTAACCTAATACTTAAAGACTACTTAAGTCTAGACAAACTTCAAATACGTATTCGATATTTTACTCAATTATTAATATGAGGTAGTACAATTAATGATACAAACATATATTTTTAGTTTTGTAATAATGGTTTAATAGATAAGGGATGATAAAATATTTGGGAGAGTTGCTTCAAATTTGGTTAGAGATTAGCATAGTGTAGGTATGGTTATTATTGAGAGATGAACTAATTTTCAAGTATAGTTCTAAACTGATTTGTGGGCAGGGGACGTTTTGCTTGTTCGTGCAAAGAGTTCCAGATCTTCAGGCCCTTTATGTGCATTGAATTTTTGCATTGCGCGAGACAAACGTGAGGGATGTCAAAAAGTCTTTTTTGCCTTGTGTTATGCCTGTGTGTTCTGGTGTAGGTCTCTAGGAGAAGTTTGAGCGGAGGGTTTATATTGGAGTTTATTGTTCTGTATATATAGTTCGCACAATAATAAGTGTGTATATTAAGTAATTTCAAGCTCTTGAAGAATGGTGGGGTGTGTTGTCTGGCACAGGAGTTTGTGATCGTCCTCACCACAGCTTTTTGTTGTGTTATTAAAGGTTTAACCCTTAAACTGTCCAAACGTAGATCTAAGTTAATACCGCTAGCGCTCCAAACGTAGATCAACGTTTTATTTTTCCTGCCTCCAAATTTGGCATGACTGGCCTGAGATGCCTGGTCAGTATAGAATGGGTCTTAACACTCAGTGTGTACAGTATTAAAAAAATCTTGGACCACTTAGTACCTTGTGGGAGCACCAGTTCAATTGAGCGCCAGATAGAGCAGAAAGCATGGCAAAAAACCAGGGATTCACAACGTAGATCTACGTTTGGACAGTTTAAGGGTCAAGGATGCTAGTTGTAAGCCATGGGCTGTTAAGTCTGTTTTCTGTGATTTGTAAGTTTCAACAGTCATTCATCACATGATTTGCTGTCATAGTTTTTTATAATTTATTTTTTTTCCAACAGCATTCAGTAATGCTTTGGGATGATGGTAAATCACACCTCCACCCAACCAGTGTTCCTCATCCCTCAACACTACCCCAACCTCCATCATTACACACATAATCACTCCCTACTGCAGTAGATACTGCTACTTCAGTTTTAACTGCAGCTGTTGCTGCTGCTGATACTGAAGCTACTGCTGCTGTTGTGGTTGGTTGGTTGGTTGGTGGTGATTGTTGTAAATGCAGCTGCCATTGCTTCGGCTGCTGCTTCTGATACTGCAGTAGTGGCTATTGCTAATCCAGCTGCTACACTTGCTTATGCTGTTGCTTCTACTGAAGGGAGGGGAAGGAACAAGTGGTGAGAGGTACAGTATATGATGCCACTCCTCTCCCAGATACGATCCTGTTTCACTCAGAGTTCATTTGTTAGTTACATTCAAATGATTGTTCCTCAGCCGCTGAGAGGCAATGCTCACCACGTGCCATATGTGTTTGTATGTTTTTTTTTTTTACCCAGCTGGTCTTTGTATGAGGCAGTGGTCGGTAATTGTTCTTGCAAATCTGCATCCATATACAGTGGGCCCCCGGCTAACGAACAAAATTCATTCCAGAAGCCTGCTCAAGTGCCATTACCGAACGAATTTACTTCCTTAAGAAATAATGTCACGTACGTTAGTCTATTTCAGACCCCCAAAAATACACTTCCACAAGCACTTACAATATTATACTTAAATAATTGTACGATTTCCGGGGTGTTCGTTAGCCGGGGGTCCACTGTAATTTGGTTGTTAAATGAGATTTAGGTTGTCATTAAATGGAGGAAGGATCTTGGGTTTTTTCTTGGTCATTAACTGAATTTTTACTAAACAAACTTTCATTAAGCGAGAATGATTTTATATCATATATTTTGGTAATTAACCTCAATGACTAAATGTTTAAGAGTTCTTATAATGCATTCAGAAGGTTAAGGTATATTAAATTGAAAGGTTATTAAGATTAAAGCAGTACTTGATTGCCTATACAGTAGATGGTTAGTGCATTTCTGAATATACAGTGGACCCCCGGAAATCGGACATAATTCGTTCCAGAATGCCGTTCTAGTGCCATTACCGAACGAATTTGTTCCCATAAGGACATGTGTAAATTAGATTAGTCCGTTTCAGACACCCAAAAATACACTTACAAAAGCACTTACAAAAATACACTTACATAAATGTTCGAGTTGGGAGCAGTATGATTTCCGGGGGTCCACTGTAATTTTATTATAGTTAATATTTTTGTTTCTGTCATATTACTTCATTTTATATTTTTCCTTCTTTTGCAGCACACAAGAGGAGCCACGTCAGTGTCCTGTGTCTAAACAAATTTAAATAAATCTGCTTCATTAATTCATTTGAGAAGTTATCTAGGAGATAAATCCTTATCAGGGCTCAGTTTCCAGAACACTTTTCATAAAAATATTGCCAAATAAAACATTTGGAAAAAAAGAATATCAGTATTTGGTGTGACAAGGATTTTGGAAGAAACATTGGCCAAAACATGAGTGATAACTCTGTTGAGAAACCATATCAGTGTTCAGTGTGTCACAAAGACTGGACTAAAAAATCACTTTTAATGAGACACATGAGAGTTCATACCAGAGAAAAGCCATATAGGTGTGAAATATGCAGTGCAGACTTTGCACAAAAGGAACATCTGGTGAATCACATGAGAAGGCATACGGGGGAGAAACCATATCAGTGTTCATTGTGTTTAAAAGCTTTTTCTCGAAATAAAAGTATGATTATTCACATGCAATGTCATTCAAAATTAAATCCCCTTAATAAGTATGCAGAGACTATTAGAAAACTTAGAGAGTCACGACAAGTCACAGGTGTGGAATCTCAAACTGGGGAGATGCAAAATGAAGGCTATGAGTGTCCCACTTGTCCGAAAGTCTTAAAAAGTGAATTAAACCTTGCCAAACACATGGAAAAACACGCAGGAGAGAAATCATACACTTGTGAAGTGTGTCACAAAGTCTTTCATCGGAAGCCTCATCTAGAACAGCATATAAGACTTCATACAGGAGAGAAACCATTTCATTGTACAGAATGTTTAAAAGACTTTACTCAAAGAGCTCATCTTGAACTTCACAAGAGACTTCATAACAAAGAGAAACCGTATCAGTGTACAGAGTGTCTTAAATGCTTCACACAAAAATCTCATTTAGTACTTCATTTCAGACTTCATACTGGAGAGAAACCATATAAATGTTCAGTGTGTCTGAAGGAGTTTTCAGACAAATCATCTCAAAAAAAACATATGAGAGTTCATACAAAAGAGAAGCCGTATCATTGCTTAGAATGTCCGCAAAGCTTTTCACAGAAGAGATCTCTTGTTCACCACATGACTCAGCACACAGGAAAGAAACCATACCACTGTTCAGAGTGTGGAAAAAATTTTGGTATAAAATTAAGTTTAGTGGCACATATGAAAAGAAGTCATATATGAAAGAAACATAAGAGAAAGAAATGCTTAACTCGAGTACAGCATATTAGAAATAGTACTGAAAGGAACCTCTTATCATATTGGAGGTGTAGAAAAGACATCTAGAATATATTATCTCAAGTATATGAGAGTACATGTAAGGTAATATATCCTCTAATATCTGAACCAGAAACATGGAAGAATCTTGAGATGAAGATGTGACTAAATCACTGCAACAAATGTGAGACTGTAGTAGTAGTTCGCTCCAGCATATTGATTTGTCTTAGTTTCTTGATGTGTGTATTCTTGCATAAATATACACCACTACCTTGTAACACCTCAATGTTTTCTGTAAAATAGCATCATTTTTTAACCCTTTTGGGATGGGTCCCATTGTACTATGGCTTCGAAGCCCAGGTCAGTCTCATTGTTCTGCACGATGAGCGGTAAATTTGGTAAGTGTGCACCACATTAAAAAAAAATTCCTGCAGTACGCAATGGATAATAAAAAGAGAAATGCCACTGTGTTTTTAGTCTAAAACAGTGACTTTGTGGTGTATTTTCGGTTTCTTGCTCTCATTTGATAGAATGGAAGATATATTAGGGAAATAGAGATGATTTTGATTGGTTTCAGGACTGAAAGTAGCTGAAATTAAGCTCAATGTAGCAGAAATGTTCAATTTTTGTCAATATTCCAGAGTACAAAAATTACGTCACTCGTCCAATACATGCCCAATGGGTCGGTCTAATACGTGTTCACAAATGCACTTGACATTGTTTATGCAGTTATTACAATAATGCAGTAGTCTGCATAAGAGTAAATCATTTTTTTTTTGTGAATAAAAATTTAAAATGAGAGGCCTGGGGACATAACTGATGAACAAAGGAAATGTTTTTTAGTGTCAGGAATGTGTACATTGCTTATTCTGGATCCTGTTTTTAAATTGGGAAATTTTGAATTTTGTGTCAAATTGGCCAAATTGCCAATTTCTGATCACTTTATTGGGTACTTGAAATAGGTAAATGGATGGTTTTTTTACTCAATCATTAGCAAAATAGCTATGAGTATGGGTGACTGGAACAATGGAATTAGCCGAAAATATGGCTCAAAGTGGGTGAAATTGCCGATGCGTAAATATCGCCAAGACCACTAACTTTGCCAGAGTCTAATTCTGTAAATTTTTCATTAAATTTTGGTTTCATTACCTTCAAAAAAAGATTCTCTTATATAGTAAGAAAAAATATATTTTTTTAAATTCTCTGATCCTGAGAGCAAGTTTCATATCAGGGGTTCCGACCCTGAAAGGGTTAAATTGAACATCCTCAATTACTATATTTTCTTTATACTCAGATCTTTATTTACTTTTTCTTTTTTTTGTTCTTTGGTTAAACATTTAATTAGTCTCTTAACCCTTTCACTGTCGAGACCCCAGCTCACAAACTTGCTCTCAGTGTCGAAGAATTTAAAAAAAAAAATAAATAAATGATAGTCTTTTCCCAATGTTAATGACACCAAAAGTACGAAATTTGATGGAAAACTTATTTAATTACGCTCTCGCAAAGTTAGCTGTTTCGGCAATATATATGCATCAGCGATTTCGCCCACTTTGAGACCTATTTTTGGCCAATTCCATTGTTCCAGTTGACCAAATTCGTAGCTAATTTGCTAGAATTCCATTTGTTCTATCGAATGAGTACAAGAAACAGCCCATTTACCGATTTCAACTATACAATAAAGTAGTCAGAAAGTGACAATTTGGCCAATTTCACACAAATTTCAAAAGATGCCACTTTCAAAATAGAGTCCAGAATAAACAAGGCAGACATTCCTGGCACTAAAATAACATCTTTCTCTGTACATTAGTCACGTCTCCAGGCCCCTCTTATATTACTCTTGCTTTCCATTTTGAATTTTTATTCACACAAAAAATAGAAGATTTACTGTTATGCAGACTACTGCATTATTTTAATAATTGTATAAATAATGTCAACCCATTCGTGACTGCATATTAGACTGGCCAGTTGGACACATACACAGCAAAAGTCGAACATTTCTGCTACTTTGAGCTCAATTTCAAGGTACGTACTTTTCATTGTGAAACCAATCAAAATCATCTCTATTTTGGTTATATATGTATCTTCCATTCTGTCAAATGAGACCAAGAAAACAAGAATACAACCATAAATATCATACGAAAATACACCTCAAAGTCAGCGTTTTAAACCAAAAACACAGTCAGAGTTTTTTTTCTCCCGTGCTCTTCGTGCTGCAGGCTTTTTTTTTATTCTGTGCTCACCGACCACGCAGACTCATTCTCTCATATGTAGGTCTACCAGCTTTCTCTCGCTAGATTTGAAGCTGCTAGAATTTTGGCATAATACTACGGCATCAACACTGGCTTGCAAGCCGTAGTACTACGGCACCGACAGTGAAAGGGTTAATGCTATGAAGGTAGACCTCGCATAACGTGGCACTTCCATTCCCGAAATTGCCACTTTATTCATGCTGTGAACTGTATGGAAAAAATTTGGTTAAGTACACAGCACTTCCAAAAGAACAACAATATTTTTGTGTATATTGCAAAAAAATAATGAATGTTTTGGCAAAATACATTAAAGAAGTTGTTCCTAAATTAAAGCTTATTAAATAAACTTTATTAGCAAGTCCCTTGAGAAGCTTGTGTTCTATGCAGTATGCCTCTTCCAAAGAAAATGGGCATGGTTCTCAGTCCAGAGAAAACGAAGATGACTAAATACACAACCAGTGACTTGTTAATATAATTAACAATCTTCTCTTTCAATGCACCAGCCATATCCCACCAAAGCAGGGTGGGCCAAAAAGAAAAACAAAAGTTTCTCTTTATAAATTTAGTAATGTATACAGGAGAAGGGGTTACTAGCCCCTTGTTCCTGGCATTTTAGTTGCCTCTTACAACACGTATGGCTTACGGAGGAAGAATTATGTTCCACTTTCCCATGGAGATAAGAGGAAATAAACAAGAACCAGTAAGAAAAAAGAAAACCCAGAGGGGTGTGTGTATATATATGCTTGTACATGCATGTGTAGTGTGACCTAAGTAGCAAGACGTACCAGAAATCTTGCATGTTTATGAGAGAGAAAAAAGACACCAGCAATCCTACCAGGTAAAACAATTACAGGCTTCTGTTTTACACTCTCTTGGTAGGGCGGTAATACCTCCCTGGGCGGCTGCTGTCTACCAACCTACTAAACAATCTCATCAGTAGAAAATATTTTTTTAAAATGAAGTTTTACCTTTCCTTAGATTCTTTGTTTCTCTTGCTTGTTTATAGTAGTATATGGTTATGTAGCTCAAAGGGTAGTAGATGGTTATATAAGTACTGAGGAGTAGACAACTGAGAGTAGTATATTTCATCACAGTGATGAATTTTATACATTAAATCAGTGATGCAGTCACACCATTCACTATGCAGTTTGACCTTTATAATAGTGACAAGGAAGAATTTTTATCATACTGAACCTTAAATATCTTGTTCATTTGCATGTTGATAAGAATTATTTGGAGATGATTAATAAGTACTGAACAGTAGATAGTTCAGTAGTAATGTGTGACATGCTTCATCACAGTGATGCCTTTCATATATTTAATCAGGTGATGCAGTTATGCCTTTATACAATTACCCTGTTGATAATAGTGACAAGGAATTTTTTTATCATACATTAAATTCCCTTTCTCTTGCATGTTGATGTAGAAGTGTTAGAGAGATGTTTATGTAGCTTAGTAAGCAATGACTGTTGTAGGACATTTGATCAGCTGACACTATCACATTTCACCACAATTTTATCATTTATATTAGTAACAAGTAAGTATTTTATACCTTAAATTATTGTTTAATTGCTTGCTGATAAAGAAGTGTTTGGAGAGGGTACAGTGGTACCCCGACTTACGATGGTCCCCAAACTCACCCTTTTATGTAAGTTTATTTTTTTAAATGCTTTTGTAAGTGTAATTTTGGGGGTCTAAACGGACTAGTCTATTTTACATCATTTCTTATGGAGATAAATTCATTTGGTAATGGCACTTGAACAGCATTCTGGAATGAAAAAATATCGTAAGTTGGGGTACCACTGTATTTGACAAATGAAGAGTAGACAGATGTTTTATTTTTATCATCTGATGCCACACATTAATTCATAGCTAATCTGCCATACTTCACTATACAATATTCTTGTTTATAGTAGAGACAAGGATGTATTTTATCATATCTTAAATTTCTTGTTTTATTACCTGTTTGTAAAGACGTGTTTAAAGATAGTTATAAGTCGACAAGTGTGAATTGTGTTCAGCTATGCACCACACATTTCAATTTATAATTTTTTTGTTTGTGATGGGGACAAAGAAATATTTTATCTTACATTAAATTCTCTCTTCTTTCCTCAGGCATAAAAGGGAATTTTCCTAATGGGAATCAATCCAAATTAATTTTTTTTTTAATTTACCCATGTTGGAGCAGTGTATTAATAATTTTGGGACATAAATATGAATAGCTTTCAGAAGGGTGGTGTTATGTTAACACTGTTATGAGAGGCCAGTCTGTATATCAGGCAGCTACAGTGGACCCCTGCCTAACGAGCAAAATTCATTCCAAAAGCCTGCTCAAGTGCTATTACCGAACGAATTTACTCCCTTAAGAAAAAATGTCAAATAGGTTAGTCCATTTCAGACCCCCAAAAATACACTTACAAAAGCACTTACAAAAGCACTTACAATATTATACTTACATAATTGTACGATTTCCGAGGTGCTTGTTAGGCGGGGGTCCACTGTATGTATTACATCACTTTCATTTCATTTAAAGTGAAAGACTGGTCACACATGATAGTGTTGTATCTCGGCGATATATATATACTCATCGGCAATTTTGCTGACTTTGAGCCCTATTTTCGGCCAATTCCATTGTTCCAGTCGACCAAACTCATAGCTATTTCTTTAGAACTCTATTTGTTCTATCGATTGAGTACAAGAAACCACCAATTTACTGATTTCAACTACCCAATAAAGTGGTCAGAAATTGGCAATTTGGCCAATTTCATGCAAAATAAAAAAGTTGTCAATTTCAAAATAGGGTCTAGAATAAAGAATGCAGACATTCCTGGCACTAAAATAAGATGTTATCTGTTCATTAGTCACGTCTTTAGGCCCCTCCTATATTACTCTTGCTTTCTATTTTGATTTTTTATTCACAAAAAATAGAAGATTTGCTGTTATGCAGACTATTGCATTATTGTAAAAATGGTATAAATAATATCAGTGCACTTGTGAAAGAATATTAGACTCACCAGTTGATGTGTATTGGATGCGTGCCGTGATTTGTTTACTCTTGAACATTGGCAAAAATCGAACATTTCCGCTACTTTGAGCTCAATTTGAAGGTCGTTTTCATCATGAAACTAATCAAAATCATCTCTATTTCTATAGGATGTTTTCCATTCTATCAAATGAGACCAATAAAAAGAGAATACAACCATAAATACTATACGCAAATACACCTCAAAGTCGGCGTTTTAATCCAAAAACATGGTCAGAGTTTTTTTTTTTTCTCATTATGCACTGGGTGCTGCAGGATTTTTTTTTTATACAGCACACACTGACCACACAGACCCATTCTCTCATATGTGGGCCTACCAGCTTTCTCCCGCTTGATTTGAAGCCGCTAGAATTTTTGAGTATATATACGTCCGAAACAGTTGCTCGTAAGATGTATATACAGTGGACCCTCGGTTAACGAATACCCCGGAAATCGTACAATTATGTAAGTTTAATATTTTAAGTGCATGTGGAAGTGTATTTTTGGGGGTCTGAAATAGACTAACCTACGTGACATTATTTCTTAAGGATGTAAATTTGTTCGGTAATGGCACTTGAGCAGGCTTCTGGGATGACGTTTTTTCGTTAACCGAGGGTCCACTGTATATGACCAAAACAGTCAAAGGGTTAAAGTCCTGAATATATACTCAGTGGAGGAGAGAGAGATGCATGATATATTCCCAAATCTGCACACTGTCATACTGGAGAGACGTGGGAGGAAATGCAAAATAAACTCAGTGAAAAGTAGGAGTGCTGTGGGACAATAAGGGAAATCTATCAATGTCCAGATTATTCAACATCTTACCAGAAAATATCAGGAACACTGGTGAGATAAGTGTAGAAGTCTTCAAGAGGAAACTGGACAAGTATCTTCACCAGGTGCCAGATTAACCAGGCTGTGATGGATATGTGGATCAGTAGGACACCAGTAGCAACAGCCTGGTTGACCAGGCAAGTACCAGATACTCTGGGAATAGAAAAACTCTTGGAACTCATCAAAGGTATGTTTAAGAAAAACATCAGCACTATAATTGTAAAGCTGACCAGAAGATGCATTTTTCAGCTGTTGCACTGAAATCTAACAAAATTTGCACCTACCCTGTACGTGTACTTTTGAAACTTTTTGTCCATTTCATATGATGTATCAGCTTTTAAAGTTGGATGTCATTGACATTGTTTTAAGTTAGAGGAAAACACTAAACCCATAAAGTCATATAGTGCCTGTGGACTGGGAGGCATTCAGATTTCATCCAAGCAAAGAAAAGATAAGTCAAGTTCCTTGATGGAAAACCCCTCTTGAGTAATGTAAAATAATACTATATTATTTTTAGACTAAGAAGAGTCAAAGTGGCACCCACAAATACACCATAAAATATACAGTGGACCCCCGGTGTTCGTCCTGCTCCAAACTCGCCCTTTTATGTAAGTGTATTTTTTTAAATACTTTTGTAAGTGTATTTTTGGGGTCTAAAAGGACTAGTCTACTTTACATTATTCCTTATGGGGATAAATTCGTTTGGTAATGGCACTTGAACAGCATTCTGGAACGAAAAAATCACGAAAACCGGGGTCAACTGTACCAAATTTTTTCTAAGTAGGACAAACAAGTACAGTGGACCCCCGGCTAACGAACAAAATTCATTCCAGAAGCTTGCTCAAGTGCCATTACCGAACGAATTTACTTCCTTAAGAAATAATGTCACGCAGGCTAGTCTATTTCAGACCCCCAAAAATACACTTCCACAAGCACTTACAATATTATACTTACATAATTGTACGATTTCCGGGGTGTTCGTTAGCCGGGGGTCCACTGTACAGTGGACCCCTGGTGTTCGTCCTGCTCCAAACACACCCTTTTATGTAAGTGTATCTTTTTTAAATGCTTTTGTAAGTGTATTTTTGGGGTCTAAAAGGACTAGTCTACTTTACATTTTTCCTTAGGGGAATAAATTCGTTTGGTAATGGCACTTGAACAGCATTCTGGAACGAAAAAATCACAAAAACCGGGGGTCCACTGTATTGAAATTTTAAAAATGATCAGAAGAGGCTTTCTCTATCTCATGGAAAGAAAGTGTGGGAATGGCCTTTGTAACATTGCCCAAAGAGCATCCACACATGTAAATATTCCCACACACAAAATTAAGCGTGAGAAGTTGCAAAGGCACAAGGGTCAGTGTGTAGCCTCCTAGGAAGAGTTCATTGAGGGAGACAATTTTGAGTAGGTGATTACATAAGCCTGTGTAATTTTTTTATGTCAGTCCAGGAACTTTGTGAGAGCATCACATATACATAAAACTAATATATACACAAAGTATGATTGCATTTGATTAAAATCTAACCATGGAAAAATATAATTCATCCTTAAGAGAAACTTTATTAGTAAGTGATTAATTGGCTCCAAAATGCCAGTGTCACAAGTGTGAAACATAATTACTCAAAACATCGTAAGGTGGGATTCTATTGCATTGTGTTTCAAATGTTTTGTGTTCTTAAAGGTTTATTGTATAATACTTTTTTGATCTGATTTGGTCACTTGATGGTCTTGTGTATACCTTAATAATAATGGACTAAAAAAAAAAATTTTTTTTTTATCTGTTTATCTTAGTTTTAAATCTATTAATGTTTGTAATATAGAGGTAGGTTTACATTTTTACCATATTAAGCATTTTTCAGACAAGAACGTAATTTTGTCTGCTCAAAATACTTATCATAGATTTTGCTGACCCTTAATAATATAATAATAATATCTTTATTTACTACAAATACATGTACAAGGTATACAGGCCTAGCTGACATCAATGACATACTACTAGTATATAGAAAGCCCCCTTGTTATGCAGAACATTTCGGGAAAATTAGGTCCCAGGATGCGACCCACACCAGTCAACTAGCACCCAGGTACCCATTTACTGATGGGTGAACATAAACAACAGATGTATAGAAACACGCCCAATGTCTCTATCCTGGCTGGGAATCGAACCCAGACCCTCGCCGTGTGAAGTGAAAGCTTTAGCCACCAGTACTTTGTTATGATTATAATAATAATTATAATAGACTTTGCTCTTGTTGGTATTTCCTCACTTTTGATCAGCTTGATTTCTGCTCACTAGCTTAGCACAATGCTATGCATGTCTAATATTCTGTATTATGTACTGGTGTAGTATTGTATTATGCATTATAAAATGTTCCATGTTTTGTATTTCCTTAGAAAAATATATATATGATTCTTTTTTTATTATAATAGAAAAAGATGTAAAATAAATAGTGTATGAATATTCTACTCAACAGTTTCCCAGTTTGCAAGTTTGTTGGTTGTAGTTACCTGTAATGATTTAGATCTGCTTATAAATATAATAAAAAAATATTATAATTTCTGGTGTTTCCTTTTGTGTATGCAGTATCAGCACTATATAACCCCATGAATTCACTGTTACCTTTAAAAAAAAAGATATGTCAGTACAGCATTGTACAGTGGACCCCCGAGTAACGTAAGGCTCATATATCGTAAAAATCGTGTAACATAAGCTTTTTTCGATATCGTGTATCGTAACGTATTAGACCTGTCTGCCTGCTCCGCGCCTACCCTGAGCCTGCGCAAAAACTAACCCAAAAAGTTTTTTCCAGGTTTATAGAACAAAAGTTAGGGATAAGATAGGTCCCCTTAAAAATAACTTTGGGCATCTTACTGACAAGGAGAATGATATGTGCTCTATTTTTAATAATTATTTTCTCTCGGTTTTCACACAGGAAGACATTAATAATATCCCAGTAATTAATTTTTACAGAGGCCCAGAAGAAGATAAATTATGTAATATCACAGTCACTAGCGAAATGGTTATGAAACAACTAGACCGACTGAAACAAAATAAATCGCCGGGTCCTGATGAGCTTTTTGCAAGGGTTCTTAAGGAATGCAAAATTGAACTCTGTGAACCAATATCTAACATTTTTAATTTATCTCTTCAAACAGGTGTAGTGTCTGATATGTGGAAGATGGCTAATGTAATTCCTATTTTTAAAGCAGGGGACAAGTCACTACCATCAAATTACCGCCCAATAAGCCTGACCTCAATTGTAGGCAAATTACTAGAGTCAATTATAGCTGATATTATTAGAAGCCATCTAGATAACCATAATTTGATTAATGATACTCAGCATGGATTCACGAGGGGCCGTTCCTGCCTATCTAATTTATTAACCTTCTTCACTAAAGCTTTTGAGGCTGGTGATCACGATAAAGAATTCGATATTGTTTATTTAGACTTTAGTAAGGCTTTTGATAGAGTACCGCACCAGAGACTGTTAAAGAAAGTGGCAGCTCATGGCATTGGGGGAAAAGTGCTGTCATGGATCGAGTCATGGCTCACCAATAGGAAGCAGAGAGTGTGCATAAATGGGGTTAAATCCGAATGGGGACTTGTGACAAGTGGTGTTCCACAGGGATCAGTCTTAGGCCCATTGGTATTTATAATATATATCAATGACCTTGACGAGGGAATTACTAGTGATATGAGCAAATTCGCCGACGACACAAAGATAGGTAGGATAATTGATTCAAACATAGATGTCATAGAACTTCAGGAAGATTTAGACAAACTTAATTCGTGGTCAGAAAAGTGGCAGATGCAGTTCAATGTAGATAAATGCAAGGTTCTGAAGCTCGGGAGTGTCCATAACCCAAGCACTTATAAGTTAAATAACGTAGAACTTAGCCATACAGATTGCGATAAGGACTTGGGGGTGATGGTAAGCAGTAACCTTAAACGAAGACAGCAATGCCTAAGCGTACGTAATAAGGCAAATAGATTACTGGGATTTATATCAAGAAGTGTTAGCAACAGAAGTCCAGAGGTTATATTACAGCTTTATACATCATTAGTAAGGCCTCACCTAGATTACGCAGCTCAGTTTTGGTCTCCATATTACAGAATGGACATAAATTCGTTAGAAAACATTCAGCGTAGAATGGCTAAATTAATACATAGCATTAGGAATCTTCCTTACAAAGAAAGATTGAAGACCCTTAAATTACATTCACTTGTAAGACGTAGAATGAGGGGAGACCTGATCGAGGTATACAAGTGGAAAATGGGTATTAATAAAGGGGATATAAATAAGGTCTTCAGGGTATCTCTCCAAGAGAGAACCCGCAATAATGGATTCAAGTTGGATAAGTTTAGATTTAGAAAGGATATAGGAAAGTATTGGTTTGGAAATAGGGTTGATGAGTGGAACAGTCTGCCTAGTAGGGTTATTGAAGCAAGGACCTTGGGTAGTTTTAAATTTAGGTTGGACAAATTCATGAGTGAGAGAGGTTGGATTTGAGTGGGAATTGCACATGTTAGTGTGCAATTGCACATGTTAGTGGGATGGAATGTGAAGGACCTGCCTAGTATGGGCCAACAGGCCTGCTGCATGTGACAGTCTTAAAAGTAGTGTGATAGTTAAAAACTTTGTGTGACTTAAAGGACCTGCAGTGTTTCATTCTTGAGTTCTAGGTGATATAGCGTTGAAGAAGTTTCTTGGCAATAGGTTCAGCTATGTTGTAGAAGCCGTTGTTCTGGTTGAAGTTGTTGGATATACAGATAAGTGATGATTCCAGGATTCTTCGGTATTGCGTGTTGTCTTCTCTGGCGATGAGTCTTGCGTTTCTGTAGTTGATTAAATGGTTGTGTAAATTTCGGTGTTGAACACAGGCATTTCTTGAGTCGTCAGATCTGCCTGCGTACTGGTGTTCTGAAATGCGTGTTTGGAGGTCTCTGGATGTTTCGCCGACGTATAATTTGCTGCAGCCATTACAAGGGATTGTGTATACCCCTGCCGTGGATTGAAGCTTTTCCTGTCTGTTACTGGTAATGTCCTTGATGGTGGTGGATATGGAGGTGGATACTCAGAATGAGGTCTTAGAAAAAATGTTGGAAACGTGTTTGGAAATGGAGTTGGTGGGAAGGACTATGTATCTCTTCTCAGCAGTGTCTTCTCTGGGTGTGTTGAAGATGTTTAATGCCCGTCGTCTGCAGTCTCTAATGAAGTGACGAGGATAGTGAAGTTTGGAAAAAACTTGTTCAATGAGGGAGCATTCTTCTTCAAGGAACTCACTGCTGCAGATTCAACACGATCTTCTCCACTTCTACTCTCACCACGACACCAAAACTAAACGTGGTGTAATTATAGGCTTTTTCCTGCGCGCACTCAGAATCTGCAGCAGTGAGTTCCTTGAAGAAGAATGCTCCCTCATTGAACAAGTTTTTTCCAAACTTCACTATCCTCGTCACTTCATTAGAGACTGCAGACGATGTTAGGCTGGTACATGATGTTAGCCTGGTACATGTTAGCCTGGTACATGATGTTAGCCTGGTACATGATGTTAGGCTGGTACATGATGTTAGCCTGGTACATGATGTTAGCCTGGTACATGTTAGCCTGGTACGTGATGTTAGGCTGGTACATGATGTTAAGCTGGTACATGATGTTAGCCTGGTACATGATGTTAGCCTGGTATATGATTTTAGCCTGGTACATGATGTTAGCCTGGTACATGATGTTAGCCTGGTACATGATGTTAGCCTGGTACATGATGTTAAGGTGGTACATGATGTTTGCCTGGTACATGTTAGCCTGGTACATGATGTTAGCCTGGTACATGATGTTAGGCTGGTACATGATGTTAGCCTGGTACATGATGTTAGCCTGGTACATGATGTTAGGCTGGTACATGATGTTAGCCTGGTACATAATGTTAGCCAGGTACATGATGTTATCCTGGTACATGATGTTAGCCTGGTACATGATGTTAGGCTGGTACATGATGTTAGCCGGGTACATGATGTTAGCCAGGTACATGATGTTAGCCTGGTACATGATGTTAGCCTGGTACATGATGTTAGGCTGGTACATGTTAGCCTGGTACATGATGTTAGCCTGGTACATGATGTTAGCCTGGTACATGATGTTAGCCAGGTACATGATGTTAGCCAGGTACATCTCGCGACGTCATAAACATTCAACAAGTAATGGAAGGAAGAAGAGGTTAGTTCTATTTTGTCCTAGGCACATGTCGATTAGACACTAGGCCTGTTGTATATATATGTGTGTGTGTGTGTGTGTGTGTGTGAAAGGAAACACTTCGAAATGTTTCGGCCCCGCCGGGAATTGAACCCGGGCCCTCCGTGTGTGAAGCAAGAGCGCTAGCCACCATGCCATCGGGGCGGTGTGAGTGTGATGATGATGGAGGAGAAAAAAAAAGATGTTAGGAAAATAAACAATGAATTTAAATATGTTTTAAGAGAAAGCAGCTTGTAAAAATAGATCATTATTTTCATTATTTTATTAACACATCGGCCGTCTCCCACCAAGGCAGGGTGGCCCGAAAAAGAAAATTTTTCACCATCATTCACTCCATCACTGTCTTGCCAGTCGTGCTTACACTACTGTTTTAAAACTGCAACATTAACACCCCTCCTTCAGAGTGCAGACACTGTACTGCCCACCTCCAGGACTCAAGTCCGGACTGTCAGTTTCCCGAATCCCTTCACAAATGTTACCTTGCTCACACTCCAACAGCACGTCAACCCCTAAAGCAATATATAACTTTAAAAACGTTACCAGAAGAAAGAATTATCCCACAACAAGGGAAGCCGACACCTTCCATTATTGATCTTCCTTGGCTGGGATCAGCTGATACTTAGGACATTGAACCTCTCCCAGCGAGGAGCTTAGTCTCAGGGGGCGCTGATGTGAACTTTCTTAACAAGGTCGAACACAGCAGAGATCGCATCACTGGTGCCTTCATTTCGGGTTCCTAGTTCATGACAATATATTTCATCTCGTCACTTCAGTCTATTACCTCCAGAGGTGGTTTCCCATGGCTCGATTGGTAACGTACTCGTCTCTCACTCATAGGGGCAGTGGTTCATTCCCTCTCACGGGTGGAAACGATCGACGTTTCCTAACATACACACTGTTCTTGTTCACTTAGCAGTAAGTAGGTACCCGGGCACTGGTCCGGGGAAAGGGGATAAGATTGAAGTTTGGATCCCATTAGCATTATGATAGGCTGTCCTTTCTGGCGCAGTGACGGTGCCCTGTGGCCTGGTGGCTAAAGCTCTCGCTTCACACGGCGAGGGTCTGCGTTCGATTCCCAGCTCGGGTAGAAACATTGGGCGTGTTTCTTTACACCGGTTGTCTATGTTCACCTATCAGTAAAATGGGTACCTGGGTGTTAGTCGACTGGTGTGGGTCGCATCCTGGGACAAGGACCTAATTTGCCCGAAATGCTCTGCATAACAAGGGACTTTCTATATAGTAGTATGTCATTGATGTCAGCTAGGCCTGTATACCTTGTACATGTACCTGTAGTAAATAAAGATATTATTATTATTATTATCCTGGGTGGTTAACATCCCTCAAGTCTAACGCAGTCTAATCTTTCAGGCGAAATTACAGACCTGGAGAATATACAGAGAACGTTCACGGCACGTATAAGTACGATAAAGCACCTAAATTACTGGGAATGGTCGAAGTCCCCTGATTTATACTCCCTGGAATGCAGGCGAGAAAGATACATGATAATATACACTTGGAAAAGCGTAGAGTGACTAGTTCCAAATCTGCACACGAAAAATCACTCCCTACGAAAGCAAAAGACTTGGCATGAGATGCAACATTCCTCCAATGAGAAACAGGGGTGCCACGAGTACGATAAGAGACTCCACAATAAGTGTCATGGGCCCTAGACTGTTCAATTGCCTCCCAACATTCAAAAGAGGGATCACCAATAGACCCCTGGCTGTCTTCAAGAAGTTGCTGGACAGGCACCTAAAGACAGTACCTGACCTGCCGGGCTGTGGTTCGTACATCGGTTAATTTGAGGCCAGCAGTAACAGCCTGAGCTGATCATGCTCTGATCCACTACGAGGCCTGGTCATGGGCCGGGTCGCTAGGGCGTTGACTCCCGAAACATGGATTTATGGATCACAATAACGACGTGAAAGTTACTTTCTGAAGAAGACATCAGATGTGTTCTCTAGTTATCACTCGGATTCCCAAGATTCCAAGTTTCTTAAAAAAAAAAAAAAAAAAAAAACTGTTGCACTGACCAATTCACCTCTTCACTCATACAAAACTATTCCAGCTGTGGGGAATTGTGAGAGATAAGTCTATCTGGGACACCGCCGCTAGCAATTAACAAACTCCCAGGGAGATGACCGACTCGTATAATTTTACCGCAGTCATTCCCTTTAAGGTATGTGAGAACTTTACCCGCTCCTGGCCGCACCCAAGGGGTACCTTCAATATTCTCGTTAACCCACTGCACTCTGGACCAGTATAAATAAATCTGAGAAGATCATTTATTATAATTATGATATATTAAATTTAAGTGGACTGTATTGGTTATTAAACAACTGATCAAACAGGAGAAGAGGTAGAGAACACACAGTTAAGTTAGCATGACCATCACTCACCTAATTAACAGCATCATAGCGGTGTATCGTAGATCGTTGACCTAGCTAAAGTACATCTACTGTGCGTAACAATATCATTGGCCAATAACAAATTCGCAAGCAGAGTACTTAGCTTTAGATGAGGGAGTCGTTCCGTTGTTGACGTCCTCCTGCGATCTGATTCGATCGCGATGGTAATAGTTGTCCCGTCGAGTCAAGGAAGGTTAATTTCTGTGAACTCTTATACGCCCACGAGACCGGGCGTTAGTTAACATGTGGTTGGTCGGGGTAGCGAATCAGATCCTCTCACTAATCCGACCTTTTGTACTGTTTATACGTATAACTTTACATACTACAGATATCCTGGCTTAATGCCCCACTAGTTTATACACATTCATCGTCTCGATACTTGGATTTCGAGTAGATAACTTGCGATATGTTAGTGCATCTCCTCCACCTCCAACATGGTGGTCGGGGTATGGCGTACCCAAGCTAGACCCGCCCGGTACAATCAACCCCTGATTATTTACAACTCGGTTTCACTATATTCACCATTTCCCAAAGTTCATCGAATATATTTCAGTCTCTTCTCAGACGAAAACTCCCCCGCATCAGGGGTTACGACTTTATCCTGCTGTATGGTCATTTCACTCAGTTCAAATAGGCCTATGACCGCATCACTGCACATCTGGCCGGGTCACTATTTGGAGAAGACCCGGGCCGGACATACCGGCGAACCTACAACAACAACAACAACCGCATCACTCGCCGGCGGCACACCTTATTTCACAATTATTGTCCTATTACTGGACCTCCTGGACCGATTGTCCCACTTTATATTCACCACCTCACTGGATATTCCTCCACATTACGAAAGGAGGTAATTAAATCCGATTTGGTGGACGGAGTCTCCAAATTCGACAGGCCATCTCACCACCTGATCTCGGGTCGGTAGGCTCCCTGTTCACACTGGTCCCCTCTACCCAGCTTCCCTGCCCACTTGACGAGGCATCTCGCGCATGCGTGTTAATTCGTTGGTTCTTTTCAGTTAATGTTAAGCCAACAGCAACACATTAATGATATCTACTCATATTGGAAAGTTTATCAATTACAACTTTCGGAAAATACCAATATTTTCCACACTGCGGCCGGGCAGAGTTCGTTGTTAGACGATTCAAATTGTATCTCGTAAATTTTTGCGACTATTTTGCACGTACACAATCTTGCTGTTTTTCGTTACGAATCCACTGCAAGGATACCTCATTATCAGACCAAATTGTGGTGTCGCTAATATTTATCTCCGGCAATTTACTCCGTAAATAATCAGCTAATTTGACATCCACATAAATGGCGGTTAATTCCAACTGAGGTAAAGTACGTAATTTAATTGGAGCCACTTTAGTTTTAGACATGACAAGAGAAATATCTTTATCACATTGAAGATAAGCGACTGCTCCATACGCTAATAATTTAGAAGCATCGCAAAAAATGTGGAGTGTATTTTCCACTCCAGAGCGTGTTACACACCGCGGGAACTCCAACATTGGAACTTTCTCATAATCACCAATTAATTCTTCCCACCTGTTAACGAATTCCTCAGGTAGGGTTTCATCCCAAGCACACTTCTGCTTCCATGCCTCTTGTACCAATAATTTCCCTCAGATTGTAAGAGGCGCCACTAAGCCTAGTGGATCGAAACATTTTGAAACTTCAGCAAGCAGGGTTCTCTTCGTTAATTTCTTGGGCATACTATAATTATTAGGCTTTAACGATATCAAGTCTCTTTCAGTATCCCAAGTCAGTCCCAATACATTGCTACACCCAGATACTTCATCGCCGGGATTATCTTTATTTATTCGGTCCTTTAACCTGGACGAATTACTGTTCCACTCCCTGAGAGGCATATTTGCACCTTGCATTATGTCATTAGCCCCTTCATTCAGCGGACTAAGTGGATTGCTAGGATCCTCTGGCCACAGAAATCTTGTGTAATCCCGATCCGTCTCTTGCAATCCCACTCTCAGGAAAGCTTTACTTATGTCTGCCGTAAAGGCATAACTATTAACTCTGAAATTCAATAACACATCACCCAATTTCTCCGTCAGCGACGGACCTGTCATCAAACAATCATTCAAACTAGGTACATTTTTATTACCCCTGGCACTACAATTAAACACGATCCTCAAAGGAGTGGTTTTGGAATCCTTCTTCACTCCGTGATGAGGTAAGTAGTGGCCATAAATATTGGCTTGCTCAGGGGGTACCTCCTCTATGAACTGATTATTTAACTGTTCATTAATGATTGTATTATAAGCAGTCAACAATTCTGGTGTCTTACTCAATTCGTGGAGCTGGGCTTTAACTGACCATACGCCATCCGGTAATTAGTGGGTAGTTCCGGATGGTTTAGCTTCCATGGGAGTCGCACCCAGTATTGTCCAGACTCAAATTTAACATCCTTCAGGTATTGTTCCTGAGTGAAGGAATCATCTGGACTTTCTTCATTTACATTAATCCCGATACTGTCCAGTTCCCATAACTTGTGTACTGGTTCAACGGCATTCTCTATAGAAGAATATGTACTCTGGGGCGGCGTTTCGTGCGTAAGACACACAGTGACTGCATTTATGGCTTCCTCCAGTCATTCATTACTGCGAGGAAGCCGGCCATAAATGACATGACCTGCACCCGTGTTGAGAAGAGTGACTCCGCACCTCTTCGTCATGCCCTTCACAAAGGCTGCATAATAGTCGCTGCCTATTAATACTCCTATTGGCCCCACCGAGTCATTATTGACCACAGATGGTGCCAGTTTCACATTATTCTGTGAGAGTCTCTGCTTGGTGGCATTAAGACCCACAGTGGAGACCTCCGGTAGTCTATCCACGACTACTGCATTAACTTGGGTCTTCTCTCTGCCCAGACCGATGTTTACATAAACCGTGTCATATGACTGGGCCCTTTTATCTGAGAGAAAACCCGACAATTTTAATGTGGTAGGATCCCCTCTTCGTACTTTCATCCCATTAAGGCAACTGCGCTTTATGAAAGTACGCTGTGATCCCTGATCTAACAACGCTGTTACAGTCTTGGATTTACGCCATTTATCTTTAACTGTCATGTCCAACACAGGTAGTGCTACTTCAGCTAAACCATTACGAACGTTAGCTGCGAGTTTTACGTGCGCCACGGTAGTGTCGGGGTGATTATCCTTACCATTACTAGGATTACACCCGCTCTTACACATCACGATGTGGTGCCTGCCATTATTGCATTGGTGACAAGTATTCAGTTTGGTCTGGCAATCCCTCACATTATGATTACCAAGACATCGAATACACCGGTTCAGCTCATCCAATCTCTTCACCTTCGCATCCCAAGAATTATAGGTAACGCAGAGTTTAGAGAGATGGGTTTCATTACAGAAGAGACAATCTCTCTTCTCTTGGTTCGACAGCTTACCCCCCGGGTTACCCTTATTGGGGTGTTTATTCTTTCTGTCTTGTTGTGACGAACCACTATTACTGGTCCCTGTCACTTGATATGTGCCAACATAACCCCTTTTAGTGGTTGGGTTGTAACTATTACTATTGGGATAATTTTTCCCTTTGTGGAACTTAGTTGATGACTCAACGTCACTATGACCAGTATTCTTAAAAGTAGTGGGCTGGTTAGTTTGCAACTGAACAATTAATTATTGCAAACCCGTCCTTATCTCTCCCAACCCGAAGTAAGCCTTGTGGTACTTGTTAGATAACCACTCTATCGTCTTATGGTTCAATTTAGCTCGTACCACCGGACAAACGAACCAACCTGCATTCTCCAAATTGTGTTTGTTACTCAAAATCTGGAGAGTGCTCTCTAGTTTGATCCGAAACTGTTGCAACTCTTTATAGTTGTGTCCTGGCGGTTTCAAATTAACCACTGTCATCACTAAATCCAATGTATGCTGTTCCGAGTTACCATAAGTACCCTCTAGCAGACGAACAGCTTCTCTATAAGAGTCGTTTACATTCGGGAAAGCCTGAATGAGAATGAGGGCATCTCCCCTCAATTGTCCCTTTAAATAAATCAACTTGGCAACACTTTCCAGATCCTTCCGATCGTGTACCATTGCCTTGAAAATTGACCAAAATTCCTCCCAGCTGTCTCCCGGCTGGAACGACAACAATTGTACTTCCGGGAGTCTGGGGAGGGACACTTTATTTGCCGTGGGAGGTTGGCCCACCACGTCACTCATACTCCTTAACCTACCTAGTACCTTAACTTTACAGGCACACATGACTTCTTCCAATTCACTATATTGTCGTAACAGTGTATCTCGTTCCTCACTGCTCGCACAATCATCCAGTAACTCAACTTCATAGATTTTGAACCACTTCACGTACGACGCGTACCTGAGTTCTAGTAACTCAAAATTTGTTTCTAAGTCAATAACACTCGTCGACGGCTCGTTCACTAAGTTCAAACACGTATTGTGTGTCTTTGTCACATGTCCCTTGCGAGCTTGCAACGACGCTTTCTTGGCTTTAATATCCATGGTTTTGCCACCCGGCATGGGAACTCCATTAGGTTCAGTCATGGTTGTAGAATTAATAACCACTGACGTCACAAATTAAATAAATTGTTTATAAAGGTGATTCTCACACCTTACTCTCGCACAAATCGTAGCCATGCCTGTGCTAGCAATTAATTGGACTAATTACTGTCCACCACACAATTAATTAACTGTGTACTCTATACTCACTTCCTATGATCAGTCACTTATTTATTAAATAATTAATTCAATAATGATTAATTCACTAATCACATCCAGTTCAGGACGGACCAACGGGCGCTGTGGGGAATTGTGAGAGATAAGTCTATCTGGGACACCGCCGCTAGCAATAAACAAACTCCCAGGGAGATGACCGACTCGTATAATTTTACAGCAGTCATTCCCTTTAAGGTATGTGAGAACTTTACCCGCTCCTGGCCGCACCCAAGGGGTACCTTCAATATTCTCGTTAACCCACTGCACTCTGGACCAGTATAAATAAATCTGAGAAGATCATTTATTATAATTATGATATATTAAATTTAAGTGGACTGTATTGGTTATTAAACAACTGATCAAACAGGAGAAGAGGTAGAGAACACACAGTTAAGTTAGCATGACCATCACTCACCTAATTAACAGCATCATAGCGGTGTAGGTGTATCGTAGATCGTTGACCTAGCTAAAGTACATCTACTGTGCGTAACAATATCATTGGCCAATAACAAATTCGCAAGCAGAGTACTTAGCTTAAGATGAGGGAGTCGTTCCGTTGTTGACGTCCTCCTGCGATCTGATTCGATCGCGATGGTAATAGTTGTCCCGTCGAGTCAAGGAAGGTTAATTTCCGTGAACTCTTATACGCCCACGAGACCGGGCGTTAGTTAACATGTGGTTGGTCGGGGTAGCGAATCAGATCCTCTCACTAATCCGACCTTTTGTACTGTTTATACGTATAACTTTACATACTACAGATATCCTGGCTTAATGCCCCACTAGTTTATACACATTCACCGTCTCGATACTTGGATTTCGAGTAGATAACTTGCAATATGTTAGTGCATCTCCTCCACCTCCAACATGGCGGTCGGGGTATGGCGTACCCAAGCTAGACCCGCCCGGTACAATCAACCCCTGATTATTTACAACTCGGTTTCACTATATTCACCATTTCCCAAAGTTCATCGAATATATTTCAGTCTCTTCTCAGACGAAAACTCCCCCGCATCAGGGGTTACGACTTTATCCTGCCGTATGGTCATTTCACTCATTTCAAATAGGCCTATGACCGCATCACTCGCCGGCGGCACACCTTATTTCACAATTATTGTCCTATTACTGGACCTCCTGGACCGATTGTCCCACTTTATATTCACCACCTCACTGGATATTCCTCCACATTACGAAAGGAGGTAATTAAATCCGATTTGGTGGACGGAGTCTCCAAATTCGACAGGCCATCTCACCACCTGATCTCGGGTCGGTAGGCTCCCTGTTCACACTGGTCCCCTCTACCCAGCTTCCCTGCCCACTTGACGAGGCATCTCGCGCATGCGTGTTAATTCGTTGGTTCTTTTCAGTTAATGTTAAGCCAACAGCAACACATTAATGATATCTACTCATATTGGAAAGTTTATCAATTACAACTTTCGGAAAATACCAATATTTTCCACACCAGCCATAAGAAGCATCAGCCATTAAACTTTGAAATCATCCACAAGAGAAGTGGAAATGAAAATTTCATGGTATATTTCACACACAGAATTTGCCTCTGTGCACCAACACACCTGAATTTCAGTCTACGCCTTCACCGAATTAAGAGACACCGTTTTCTTTTTAATCTTTAGAAGGTATGGTACAGAGGTTCTTGGAAGTTATCAATGCTATTACAGGATACTGGAAATTGGTCCTACAACATTGGTCGTAAGGCATCTACACATTCCAGTCGTTTGCAAAATCTTGGCCGTGTTACCATACTCCAGAGTTGAAAATTTGAAGCCGAGAAAATGAGGCATTCTTGAGTTATGAGTGACACGAAAATGGGAAACTAGAGAAAGAAAAAGGAAATGGCACAAAAAAAAATTCCCGCAACTATTTAAGGATCCCCTTCTACACTTATAAAGAAACAGATTCGACCAGTTATACAGTTGGGAGGCATGCCCAGGCATGCCCAGGCCATCTTTGTAATTATTGTCTTATAAATGTAAACCACACATTGTAATCTTTACAGAGAAATAAAAAATCTAAATCTATATAAGGAGAAGTGATCAGCCACCAAAACAGACAACCAATAAGGCTATGACTGAGAAAGCAAGATATGAAGTGCAGTAACCAACCCGCAGACTCTTCAATAGTAGCACCTGACTCCCACCCACTGATTACATTCCAAACACACACACACACACACACAAGGTGGATAGAGACACAATGTTTCAGAGATGTGACACAGCAACAAGGGGTCTCAACTGGAAACTGAAAACTCGGATGAGTCACAGGGATGTTAAGAAGTACTTCTTCAGTCATAGAGTTGTCAGTAAGTGGAACAGTCTTGAGAGTGATGTAGTGGAGGCAGGATAGCTTTAAGAAGAGGTATGATAACCTTATGGAGCAGTGAAGAAAGTGGACCTAGTAGCGACCAGTGAAGAGTCGGGTCCAGTAGCTATGATTCGACCCCTCCAACCACAATTAAGGTGAGTACACACACACACACTGACACTTTCTCTCCCTCCCTCTCTCTCTCTCTCTCTCTCTCTCCTTCTCTTGGAGAAGGGGAGAGAGTGGACCTAGTAGCAACCAGCGAAGAGGCGGGGCCAGAAGCTGTGAGTCAACTCCTGTAACCATAAATAGATGAGTACACACACATAAGTATAGAAAATAAAGAGATTAGCCGAAGAGGCAGAAATGAATATACATGGATAAGGACGAAGGCCCAGCTGCAATACGAGAATGACATAGCAACGAAAGCCAAATCTGACTCAAAGCTGCTGTACAGCCACGTCAGGAGGGAAACAGCAGTCAAGGACCAAGTAATCAGGTTGAGTAAGGAAGGAGGGAAATCACAAGAAACGACAAAGAAGTATGTGAAGAGATAAACACGAGATTTAAGGAAGTATTTTCAGTGGAGACAGACTGAACTACAGTAAACCGGAAAGGTAGGGTACACCAACAAGTACTGGACACACTACACACAACCGAATAGGAAGTAAAGAGGCTGCTAAGTGAACTAGACACCTCGAAGGCGGTGGGACCAGATAACATCTCTTTGTGAGTGCTGAGAAAGGGAGCAGAGGCACTGTGTGTGCCACTACCAACAATCTTCAACACATCTTTCGAAACATTGCAACTACCTGAGGTGTGGAAGACAGCAAACGTAGTCCCAATCTTTAAGAAAGGAGACACAGGTTAAACTACAGGCCAGTGTCACTGACATGTATAGTATGCAAAGTCACGTAGAAGCTTACAAGGAAAAGGCTGGTGGAATACTTAGAAAGGAATGAGCTCATACACGATAACCAGCACGGTTTCAGTGAGGGAAAATCTTGTATGACAAACCTACTGAGTTTTACGACAAGGTAACAGAAATAAGGCAGGAGAGAGAGGGGTGGGTAGACTGCATTTTCTTTGTAAGAAGGCTTTCGATACAGTTCCGCACAAGAGTTTAGTGGAAAAGCTAGAGAAGTAGGCAAGAATAACAGGAAAGGCACTGCAATGGATCAGAGAATACCTGACAGGTGGGAAGCAACGAGTGATAGTAAGAGAAGAAGTATCAGAGTGGGGACCTGTGACGAGCGGGGTTCCACAAAGGTCAGTCCTAGGGTCGGTACTGTTTCTGGTATATATGAATGACATGACAATACGGACAGATTCAGAGGTGTCCCCTTTTGTAGACAACGTAAAGCTAATGCGGAGAATTCAAGTAGATGAGGATCAGGTAGAACTACAAAGGGATCTTGACAGGCTGGAAGCCTGGTCCAGCAACTGGTTCTTGATGTTTTACCCCACCAAGTGCAAAGTCATGAAAATCGGGGAAGGTGAAAAAGACCGCAGACAAAGTACAGGCTAGGGGACCAAAGACTGCAAACCTCACTGAAGGTAAAGGATCTTGGGGTGAGTATATTACCGAACACATTTCTTGAGGCGCACATCAGCCAAATAACTGCTGCAGCATATGGGCGCCTAAGAATAGCGTTTCGACACCTTAGCAAGGAATCATTTAAGACTCTGTACACCGGTACGTCAGGCTCATGTTGGAGTTTGTAGCACCAGTATGGAACCCACACCTGGTCAAGCATGTCAAGAAATTAGAAAAAAGTGCAGAAGATTGCAACAAGACTAGTCCCAGAGCTAAAGGGTATGTTCTACGAGGAGAGGTTAAGAGAAATCGACCTGACGAGACTGGAGGACAGGATAGATGGGTGTATATGATAACGACATTTAAAATACTGAGGCCTGGTCTCAGACCGGGCTGCGGGGGCGTTGACCCCTGCAACCCTCTCCAGGTATACTGATCCAACAACCATATATACATTGCGACTACAGTATATGCATAATACTAGATATTAAGACATATATGTACATTCAAACTTCTATTCAAAACTCTTCCTGCATGAAACTAAAGTTTTTATCCACCGTTCACATAAGGTCCCCGAAAGTTAAGCGTGCTGAAAATATGCAGCCAAGACAGGACTCGCAGCAATGGTTTTAAGTTGGAAAAGTTCAGATTCAGGAAGGATATAGGAAAGCACTGGTTTGGTAATAGAGTTGTGGATGAGTGGAACAAACTCCCGAGTACCGTCATAGGGGCTGGGACGTTGTGTAGTTTTAAAATAGGTTAGATAAATACATGAGTGAGTGTGGGTGGGTGTGAGTTGGACCTGACTGGCTTGTGCTACTAAGTCTTATGCTGTGCTCCTTCCTTAAGTGGAAGTGACCTGACTAGGTGGGTCATTGGTCTAAGCCGGGGAGTGACATGGACCTGCCTCGCATGGGTCAGTAGGCCTGCTGCAGTGTTCCTTCTCTCGATTGTTCTTATGTTGTACTCAAGTGTAAACCAATTTTCTCAAACATTGAAATATGACCAGAACTAAAGTTGTCATTGCCTTAAGTCTCTCTCACTAAGTCATGCTGAGGTACATCATTCTCCCACCACAAGACAGCACCTATTTCCGCTCTGGATATCTATCTTCTACATCCGGTATATGGGAAGGTCACTTTATATCATTAAGGAAAGAATTGTCTTAATATGGCGATAAACCCATCAGGGACATAAGAATCTTGTTTGTTATTGCTTTATTCTTACTCCAACTCTACTTACGGTGCCCCGTGGCCTGGTGGCAAAACTCTGGCTTCACACGGTGATTGTCCGGGTTCGATTCCCGGCAAGGGTAGAAACATTGGGCGTGTTTCCTTACACCTATTGTCCATGTTCTTCCATCAGTAAAATGGGTACCTGGGTGTTAGTCGACTGGTGTGAGTCGCATCCTGGGACAAAACTGACCTAATTTGCGGGAAATGCTCAGCATAACAAGGGGCTTTCTATATAGTAGTATGTCATTGATGTCAGCTATGGTCTGTATACCTTGTACATGTACTTGTAGTAAATAAATATATTATTATTACTTGCCATTATTTTTTCTTACCCCAGCACTCCTACATTACTCATCCTCGCCTTCCCTTATCCCAGCTCTCCCACATTACCCAACCTAACTAATTTCAGCGTAATATCAGTAATGTATAAGGCGGCACAATAGCAGGTTATTGCAGGAAGGCATTAATATGAATCATCTGCTATGGGTATGTTTTTTTTCGTCGATACTCTAGCTCAGGGATGGCCAACCTATGGCGCATGAACCAGAAGTGATGTATTGCATGATTACAAGTGGCGCATTGCATGATTACAAGTGGTGCATTGCATGATTACAAGTGGTGCATTGCATGATAACAAGTGGCGCATTGCATGATTACAAGTGGCGCATTGCATGATTACAAGTGGCGCATTGCATGATTACAAGTGGCGCATTGCATGATTACAAGTGGTGCATTGCATGATTACAAGTGGCGCATTGCATGATTACAAGTGGCGCATTGCATGATTACAAGTGGTGCATTGCATGATTACAAGTGGCGCATTGCATGATAACAAGTGGCGCATTGCATGATTACAAGTGGCGCATTGCATGATTACAAGTGGCGCATTGCATGATTACAAGTGGCACATTGCATGATAACAAGTGGCACATTGCATGATAACAAGTGGCGCATTGCATGATAACAAGTGGCGCATTGCATGATTACAAGTGGCGCATTGCATGATTACAAGTGGCGCATTGCATGATTACAAGTGGCGCATTGCATGATTACAAGTGGCACATTGCATGATAACAAGTGGCACATTGCATGATAACAAGTGGCACATTGCATGATAACAAGTGGTGCATTGCATGATTACAAGTGGCGCATTGCATGATAACAAGTGGTGCATTGCATGATTACAAGTGGTGCATTGCATGATAACAAGTGGCACATTGCATGATAACAAGTGGCACATTGCATGATAACAAGTGGCGCATTGCATGATAACAAGTGGTGCATTGCATGATTACAAGTGGCGCATTGCATGATACCAAGTGGCGCATTGCATGATAACAAGTGGCGCATTGCATGATAACAAGTGGTGCATTGCATGATTACAAGTGGCGCATTGCATGATTACAAGTGGCGCATTGCATGATTACAAGTGGCGCATTGCATGATTACAAGTGGTGCATTGCATGATTACAAGTGGCGCATTGCATGATAACAAGTGGCACATTGCATGATAACAAGTGGCGCATTGCATGATTACAAGTGGCACATTGCATGATTACAAGTGGCGCATTGCATGATAACAAGTGGCACATTGCATGATAACAAGTGGCACATTGCATGATAACAAGTGGCGCATTGCATGATTACAAGTGGCGCATTGCATGATAACAAGTGGCACATTGCATGATAACAAGTGGTGCATTGCATGATTACAAGTGGTGCATTGCATGATAACAAGTGGCACATTGCATGATAACAAGTGGCACATTGCATGATAACAAGTGGCGCATTGCATGATAACAAGTGGTGCATTGCATGATTACAAGTGGCGCATTGCATTATTACAAGTGGTGCATTGCATGATAACAAGTGGTGCATTGCATGATAACAAGTGGCGCATTGCATGATTACAAGTAGCGCATTGCATGATTACAAGTGGCGCATTGCATGATAACAAGTGGTGCATTGCATGATAACAAGTGGTGCATTGCATGATAACAAGTGGCACATTGCATGATAATAAGTGGCACATTGCATGATAACAATTGGCGCATTGCATGATAACAAGTGGTGCATTGCATGATTACAAGTGGCGCATTGCATGATAACAAGTGGCACATTGCATGATAACAAGTGGCACATTGCATGATAACAAGTGGCGCATTGCATGATAACAAGTGGCGCATTGCATGATAACAAGTGGCGCATTGCATGATAACAAGTGGCACATTGCATGATAACAAGTGGCACATTGCATGATAACAAGTGGCGCATTGCATGATAACAAGTGGCGCATTGCATGATAACAAGTGGCACATTGCATGATAACAAGTGGCACATTGCATGATAACAAGTGGCGCATTGCATGATAACAAGTGGCGCATTGCATGATAACAAGTGGCGCATTGCATGATTACAAGTGGCGCATTGCATGATAACAAGTGGCGCATTGCATGGTAACAAGTGGCGCATTGCACCCCAGTTACAATAATAAAAAAGAAGCTTACATCATACAAACAGAATTAACCAATGATTGATTTGCAGAATTTTTTAATAAAAGAATTTCATGTAACTGAAAGCAAAAAATAAGTTTTATTGAGAAAAAAATCTAAAACTTAGCAGTTATTTTTAGTGATTTTATTATTTCTCGCACATCTTTTAGTGAAAGTAATTTTTCACATTAATCTGTTTTCAGTTAAAATATATTTAGTGATTAAGACAAGGAACAAATTACAGTGAAGACCCACACTACGCTTATGAGTTACTATGTATTCACTATACAGTGTACTGCCCTTATCAGGGACACTGTACAAAGATGGACTTTTGTACAGGAGTCGTTCCATAAGTGTGCCTGTTTGATACGCCAGCAGTGGTTGCGGTGTGTTGAGGCGCCAGGCACCAGCAGTGACTGCGGTGTGTTGAGGCGCCAGGCACCAGCAGTGACTGCGGTGTGTTGAGGCGCCAGACACCAGCAGTGACTGCAGTGCGTTGAGGCGCCAGGCACCAGCAGTGACTGCAGTGTGTTGAGGCGCCAGACACCAGCAGTGACTGCAGTGTGTTGAGGCGCCAGGCACCAGCAGTGACTGCAGTGTGTTGAGGCGCCAGGCACCAGCAGTGACTGCAGTGTGTTGAGGCGCCAGACACCAGCAGTGACTGCAGTGTGTTGAGGCGCCAGGCACCAGCAGTGGCTGCGGTGTGTTGAGGCGCCAGGCACCAGCAGTGGCTGCGGTGTGTTGAGGCGCCAGGCACCAGCAGTGACTGCAGTGTGTTGAGGCGCAGGGCACCAGCAGTGACTACAGTGTGTTGAGGCGCCAGACACCAGCAGTGGCTGCGGTGTGTTGAGGCGCCAGGCACCAGCAGTGACTGCAGTGTGTTGAGGCGCCAGGCACCAGCAGTGACTGCAGTGTGTTGAGGCGCCAGGCACCAGCAGTGACTGCGGTGTGTTGAGGCGCCAGGCACCAGCAGTGACTGCAGTGTGTTGAGGCGCCAGGCACCAGCAGTGGCTGCAGTGTGTTGAGGCGCCAGGCACCAGCAGTGGCTGCAGTGTGTTGAGGCGCAGGCACCAGCAGTGACTCAGTGTGTTGAGGCGCCAGGCACCAGCAGTGGCTGCGGTGTGTGAGGCGCCAGGCACCAGCAGTGACTGCAGTGTGTTGAGGCGCCAGGCACCAGCAGTGGCTGCGGTGTGTTGAGGCGCCAGGCACCAGCAGTGACTGCAGTGTGTTGAGGCGCCAGGCACCAGCAGTGACTGCAGTGTGTTGAGGCGCAGGCACCAGCAGTGACTGCAGTGTGTTGAGGCGCCAGGCACCAGCAGTGACTGCGTGTGTTGAGGCGCCAGGCACCAGCAGTGACTGCAGTGTGTTGAGGCGCCAGGCACCAGCAGTGACTGCAGTGTGTTGAGGCGCCAGGCACCAGCAGTGCTGCGGTGTGTTGAGGCGCCAGGCACCAGCAGTGACTGCAGTGTGTTGAGGCGCAGGCACCAGCAGTGACTGCAGTGTGTTGAGGCGCCAGACACCAGCAGTGGACTGCGTGTGTTGAGGCGCCAGGCACCAGCAGTGACTGCAGTGTGTTGAGGCGCCAGGCACCAGCAGTGACTGCTGTGTGTTGAGGCGCCAGGCACCAGCAGTGACTGCAGTGTGTTGAGGCGCCAGGCACCAGCAGTGACTGCGGTGTGTTGAGGCGCCAGGCACCAGCAGTGACTGCAGTGTGTTGAGGCGCCAGGCACTCAGCAGTGAGCTGCGTGTGTTGAGGCGCCAGGCACCAGCAGTGACTGCAGTGTGTTGAGGCGCCAGGCACCAGCAGTGACTGCAGTGTGTTGAGGCGCCGGGCACCAGCAGTGACTGCAGTGTGTTGAGGCGCCAGACACCAGCAGTGACTGCAGTGTGTTGAGGCGCCAGGCACCAGCAGTGGCTGCGGTGTGTTGAGGCGCCAGGCACCAGCAGTGACTGCAGTGTGTTGAGGCGCAGGGCACCAGCAGTGACTACAGTGTGTTGAGGCGCCAGACACCAGCAGTGGCTGCGGTGTGTTAAGGCGCCAGGCACCAGCAGTGACTGCAGTGTGTTGAGGCGCCAGGCACCAGCAGTGGCTGCGGTGTGTTGAGGCGCCAGGCACCAGCAGTGACTGCAGTGTGTTGAAGCGCCGGGCACCAGCAGTGTCTGCGGTGTGTTGAGGCGCCAGGCACCAGCAGTGACTGCAGTGTGTTGAGGCGCCAGGCACCAGCAGTGACTGCAGTGTGTTGAGGCGCCAGGCACCAGCAGTGACTGCGGTGTGTTGAGGCGCCAGGCACCAGCAGTGACTGCAGTGTGTTGAGGCGTCAGGCACCAGCAGTGGCTGCGGTGTGTTGAGGCGCCAGGCACTAGCAGTGGCTGCAGTGTGTTGAGGCGCCAGGCACCAGCAGTGACTGCGGTGTGTTGAGGCGCCAGGCACCAGCAGTGACTGCGGTGTGTTGAGGCGCCAGGCACCAGCAGTGACTGCAGTGTGTTGAGGCGCCAGGCACCAGCAGTGACTGCAGTGTGTTGAGGCGCCGGGCACCAGCAGTGACTGCAGTGTGTTGAGGCGCCAGACACCAACAGTGACTGCAGTGTGTTGAGGCGCCAGGCACCAGTAGTGGCTGCAGTGTGTTGAGGCGCCAGGCACCAGCAGAGGCTGCGGTGTGTTGAGGCGCCAGACACCAGCAGTGGCTGCGGTGTGTTAAGGCGCCAGACACCAGCAGTGGCTTCCGTGTGTTGAGGCGCCAGACACCAGCAATGGCTTCCGTGTGTTGAGGCGCCAGACACCAGCAGTTGCTGCAGTGTATTATAGTTTTACCAAGTCCTTCAGTTATTATGCTCCGTCTGTGTTGTTTTTCTTAATAGTATTTCTTATCTATGGATGCTATGTGTAAGCCATGGGCTACCTTGTCTCTTAGTAGTCATCTGCTTTGTTTTAATAGTAAAATGTTTGCTGTACTGGCTTTGTATTTTTTTTTTAGCCATTGTAAATTTTGTGGGCCAGCCAATGGAACATAGTGCTGCAGTGATGTGATTCACTGATGTCTCATCATGGAGACGAAATGAGATCTAATTATACTTCACTGGTAACATAAATGTTTGTTAGGAGGAAGGTAGGATATTGGTCAGTAGTATTGTGTGTGATTATCTTTGCTTTAAGAGCTAATATATTTGTCCATATATGGTCAATTATGGTTGCACTTGTCTCTGTTAACCTTGTTGGTTTCGTTATAGCTGGTATGAGTAATGAACTGTTCACAGTATTAATGAAATCAGTTACTGGTGAGTCATCTGCTAGTCAAGGTAAATGCTGAAGTCAACAACTAGCTACTACTATTGTTTGTTCATTTTCTTGTTTGTCAGATTTTTTAGGTTATCACTGAAATTTGGGATATTAATATGGATGGATCACATAGAAGGAGTAGGTCATACATGACAATCAGCACGGCTTAAGTTATGTAAAACCATGAGTCACAAACTGGAGTTCTACGACAAGTTAACAAAGTAAGGCAGAAGAGAGATGAATAGGTAAATTGCATTTTTCTGCACTGCAGGAAGGCTTTAGACACAGTACCGCTTAAGTGACTGGTCCAAAAGCTAGAGGAGCAGGCAGGAATAACATGGAAAACACTACAATGGGTCAAGGCATACCTGACAGGAAGGAAACAACAAGTGTCGGAATGGGTGCATGTGACGAGTGGGGTTCAACAAAAGTCAGTCAGGGCCGGTGCTGTTTCTTGTTTAAGAAACAGCACCGGATAGGCAGAGGTACCCCTGTTTGCAGATGACGTAAAGCAGGAAAGACTGCAAATGGATCTGGACAGGCTGCAGGCCTACTCTTACAGACGGCTCCTTGAATTCGTGCATTAGTTTGGGGAAGAGCAAAGAAGATCGCAGACGGATTACATGCTAGGAGAGTAACGACTTCAAACTTCATCTGCATATCACGGTAATGTACACCGTATACGTCAGGCCCATATTGGAGCATGCAGTACCAGTATGGAACTATGAAACATATACCTGGTCAAACACGTCAAGAAATTGGAGAAAGTGCAGAGGTTTGCAACGAGATTAGTCTTGGAGAGACTAACAAAGAGAGGTTAAGGGAACTCAACCTGATGACACTGGAGGACAGGAGGACTGGAGAGGATATGACATAAACATGAAAAAAACTGAGAGGAACTGACAGGGTGAAAAGGGACAGATTGTTTGAGAGATGGGACTCATAAACACGAGGCGTGAATCTAGTAGTGACCAGCGAAGTGTCGAGGCCAGGAGCTTCGACCCAACCCCTGCACCCACACACAGGTGAGCACACACACACACACACACACACACACACACACACACACACACACTGGAGCTACGACTCTACCCCTGCACCAGAAATAGGTGAGTATACACATATCCACACATGCACTATTTGACAAACATTTAAAGAATCAGATGGTAGTCTAGGGGTAAAAATCGCCCAATCAACTTGACCTTCGCAAGATGAATGACCCGAGACAGGACTACGAAATTGAAACCATTGTTAAAGCAGACGGAAAGATAGTGACATTCGAATCTCTCAGGAGGGAATAAAAAAAAGGGATGATGAAGTAAAGAACAGGTGCAGCAACTCAGCCTTCAGAGGTTCTCAATGTAAATCCCGACAAACCTTTTTTCTAGCTCAAACACTGGAACTCAAAGCAAGTCACATCTTACCCTCGCCATTATTCCGCAACGTCATCCATTGCAGTGCATAAACCATCCTCACAGTCACCTCACACTTATACTCTTAACCCCCACTTCCCTGTGTTACCGTCCCCCTTATCATTCTCCAGATCCAAGAGCAAGGACCAAGAAATCAGGAGTTTGAGGTAATCAGTCCCTCAGCCTGGAATCGATGTGTTCAGTCCATTAATCTTGTAGGAAGTACAGCATAGGGCCGGAGAAGTGGCTTATATACTGTAGTCAGGTGAGTGGAAGCAGGAGGAGGCGGGATCACAATGGAACCATCCACTGATGTAAGTAGGTCTTCGTCCAAAGGTTGGACAAGTGTTGAAGAATTCCTTTTATCTAGGTTTTTAAGCCATCACATCTGACAGACACAGCAACATCATGGGATCTTGATACAAAGAATTCTTCAACACTTGTCGAACCTTTGGACGAAGACCTACTTACACTAGTGGATGGTTCCACTGTGATCCCGCCTCCTCCTGCTTCCACTCACCTGACTACAGTATATAAGCCACTTCTCCGACACTATGCTGTACTTCCTACAAGACTGATGGACTGAACACATCGATTCCAGGCCGAGGGACTAATTACCTCCAACTCTTCGTCTCCTTACACCTTTCTGCTTTGTATTGGACTGATAAAGTCACTTCATCAATAAAGACTCCCATATGTTGCATAAGAGTCTCAATGTTCAACACTGTCCCTGTTCTTCCTCCAGCTCCTACGGACAATTTATTTAACATCTTTTCTCATTATATTTCGTCTGTTACTAAGTAACTTCCTGTATCTTCATCTCTCTTCAATGACTCCTGAATCATGCTGTTAAAATTCAACCATTTGTACATTAGCTGCCTTTCTTATTGTGGATACAATAATAAACTGCTTAGGAAATCCTACTAAACTAAACATAATTGAATCATCTTGAAACGCATGGTTTTAAAATTGTTCCATTGTTCATTTAGGTACCTTTATTTTCCTCCATTTAATTGTAGTTAACTGCATAAGAAATCCTACTTATTAATCAATGTCGATTTCTTAAGTATTTTTTAAGAATTAGTTTGCCTGAAATACATTTCATGTTAGTAATTTTCTTTTGTATCCAACATTGTTGTTATAACATATAAGCTAAGTTATCTATGTACTGCTTAGGAGAAATAAAAAAAAATAATTTCAATTTGAATTAGTATACAAATTAAGTAATGTTAGGTGTAGATTAATGTTGATTTATGGACATTTTGGACTGTAAGGGTTTGTAATTTAGTATAATTAATATTAATAATTAAGGTTATATTCAACTATATTCACTGATCATATTACACTCAACTTTAGGGAACTTTAAATAGATATTTATAACTGGAAAATATGTTAAATAATAAAATATTGACAAAAATATGCAATATCTAAACTAAACAATTTTAAACTCTAGACATAAAGAATAAATTTGCTCGTACTTATAAATGATCATAAGAGGAATCAAGATTTGTTTATATAATTTAATAAATCTAAAAGTAGCTTCATTGTTATTCTATTTGATTAGTAAAATTTTTTTTTCTCTTATTGAATAACGCAAATATATAAGTATAAACAATATGTGAAATCAATATATCAGAGACTCAGATTATTATATATACAGTGCTGCTGGCTGTTACGTAAACAATATTACGTATTTGCATTTTATTTGGGTTACCATTTCATATTAGAATCACATGCTAATATTTACATAAGAACATAAGAACATAAGAACATAAGAAAGGAGGAACACTGCAGCAGGCCCGTTGGCCCATACTAGGCAGGTCCTTCACAATCCGTCCCACTAACAGAATATTTGCTCAACCCAATTTTCAATGCTACCCAAGAAATAAGCTTTGACAATTCTACCCACTCATGCGCGAGTCCCACTCAAATCCAACCCCTCTCACTATTTATATATTATATACAAATATTTATTTATTGAATGAAAGGTTTTTGTTACTGTATCTATTTCTTTCAAAGGTAATGTAAAATATAAAGAAAATAATAATTATCCAAATATATATGACAGTTTTCAGGGTAAGGCTATAATACTGGGTATAATAATATGATGACAACATCAGTTGTCACTAATTAACTGTCATAGGTTTGGCAGAAGTCGGGTTTCATCTTCCATTTCAACCGAATCTAATAAAATTTCTCCTGGGCGCTCTCACAGGTCTAACATCCAGCACTGACTCGCCGGTTTCAGAGGAAGATCCTGGGTGTCCGACAATTTCATCACGTTTGCCGAATCTCAGAAAGTTGCGGCTGCGGCCGAAGCGCAAAAAGCCTCGGTTATACCCACGTTTGTTTATGTCCTTTGTATCCTCAGAAGAGAATTCGTTAATCATTTCATCTTCTGGACTGATATCTCTGGCCCAGGCGGAGGGGCTGTAAGGAGGCAGTGATACATATACACCTGGAGCAGCTCTCTTCCAGCGCTGAGAAGTTATCTTCCCTGATTCAGAAGACTTAATATTGTGAGATGATGATAGGTTTTGCTGCTCTTGTGTGGTTGAGGGTTCAGAAGTGGTTTCCAGGGATTTGGGTTTCACACGACAGCCATCGTGTGGTAGGGAACTGAGCTGACAGTCGACGGAGCGGCCGAACCTCAGGAAATTGCGTGAAGGATCGCGTCCGAAACGTAGGAAGTTGTGACTTCTCTTGTCAAATGAATCAGTGAGTTCCTCGTTGCCATTGTTGTCATAGTCGCCATAGTCACTGCGTCCGAATCTGGCAGCACGAAAATATTAATTTAAATATACATTTTGTGATTATATTGTGCCCTATTAATATTTCAGTATTTTAATATAATTTTATTTGCAAAATAAATATACATATACATATACCAATCAGAGAAAGTTGAAAATAAGACTTTCATATTTGTAGAATTTAAATCCCTTAATTAGTATAAAGGTTAACAGACCTGAGGAAATTGCGGCCTCTTTTGTGCTCCACTTTATTGCTACCAGACATGGAGAGGTAAAAAAACAGAACAGAATAATTATTACAATAAATTACCAAGATGCATATTATCCCAGTCCTCATCCCTAATTTACCTCCACATGCAATAATATATACATGCGTTTTCTAGATCAAAACAACATGTCTGTCATTCTCGACCCTCCCTAGTCCCAAGATTTAGCCCCCGCTGTGACTCCTTTCTCTTCCAGAAAACACAAACTGGCAGTCACGTGGCGGCGTTTAAACGACGTGGAAAAGATTGAAGAAAAATCGCTGGCCGTGTTAGACGCCAATAGGAAAGAAGAGTTTCAGAAATAGTTCATGAAGTGGCAAATTCGCTGAGATCAGTGTATAGCCTCCCAAGGAGAGTACTTCGTGGGAGACAGCCTCAGCTATGGGATTTTTGCGCCTCCTATGATACTTGACCAGCAAAAAGATAAAATAATACCTAAAAGAGCTTTGAGTTCTATTAGTGCTAGGGTCGTGTTGGTGCCTTGAAAAAAAAAATCGGCACATTCGGAAGGTAAGGCTGCTTTTATGTGCTTGATCTGTTGCAGTCATCTTCCTTTTAATGATTTTATTGGCCACTAAAGATAGATATATCGCTGGGCAGAGGCGTGCTCGCTCGGTGTGCCCTTCAGGAGAAAAGTAACTAATTCACGCTTCTGCAGAATGTGGGCGTTTAGTCCTCCTTCAACAGGAATCGTTACTCTGAGACAATTCTGTTGATCAACATCAAGACTTAAATATATTACTTATAGCCACATGTTCGCAGGTGCTCCCGCCACATCTATAAAGCTTGTGGTGTGCACCTGCTTGTCTATGGCTTGGCTGGAATTCTTTTGAGACTTTTAGGAGAATTATTTGACAGTGATAATTTAGTGGGAGCTTTAACTGATACTGGCTATTTTAACTGGGTTTGATAGTATTTATTTCCCAAGTGCATTTTTAATTTTATATTCGTTGAAGCTGTTCACTACATGTTTTTATTGTGATGAATCCTATGTCATCAATGGGGTCAAATTGTTTTTAAAGGTTAAAACAACTACCTATCAAAAGAAGACTAACTTTGCCTTTATTCCTTGCAATTATAGGAAGCGATATCATGTCTCATTTTTCTGGGGAATTCAAGACTACATGGGACACATAGAAAGCGTTTAATAATGTATGAGGGGAATTTAGTGATTCATATGCTTCTCCATATTCATCAACAAATCGCCACTAATTCTGGAGAATTAGTAGCAATTTGTTGTAATGTTATGATACAGCACAATAATCAATGTGTCTGTCATACTAATCTGTGAGTAGTTATTCACTAACAAATGCGTACAGTTGTTGACAGAATACCACAAACGTAAACAAACATTAATCTATCTCGTGTTGGTGTGATATGATGATTGCCGCCCCTAACATTTATTTCCTCAAGATCTGGGATGAACCAAAATAGAAGTTTGTAAACCTTTAGCATACTTCTATAAGCAACCGATGCATGTTGAGCCTACAGTACTCAACAGTGGAAATGTGTGAAGGCAGTTCTGAGGTGCACTGCTCTGAGTAGTTGTGGAGAACTATGTGGAGACTAACACAGTAATATACTGTTTGTGAGCCTCAAATTTCTATTTTTTCATTCTTTGGCATTTTATGTGTATTATATAATATCCCTCTAAAATACTGAGGAAATGTTAAAATGTTAAAGTATGTCGATCGATGAATGATGCGAGAAAAGGATCCCCGTGTTGCATAACCCAGCACCCTCTACATCAATGCTCGTTCAAGGAATAACAGTACATGCTCTTACAAACCCTCATCACCCACATGCACTGATACCTTTAATTCCAAATATTATTAAAACTAGACGAATAGAAAAAGAAACATATTTAATAAATGACTTGCTCACCTCAAGTAGTTTCTGTTAGGAAAATCTAAGTTCAAATCCTCCTGACCGACAATGTACAAATCATCAACATTGCCCATCAATGCCTGGTTTTCTGCGTTGTTGGAGGATATGTCAGGTGTTGCATGAACTGTGAGAGCGTAGGAACACCAAGGGAAGGTTCCCAGATGTATCCTGGCTGCTAGCAGTAAGACGCACGACCTGGAGCAGTGATAGAGGCAAATTGTTTAAATATACTCGATAACCATTTTACAAAGAATATATAAAAAATTTAACACACACACACACACACAGGAATGCTTCAATGGCAGGAACTAAATCGTCTCAGGGGATGCAAAGGGAAATACAGTGGAAGGACGAAAGGGAGAGGTCAGTATTTTTCTTTGGGCTCCAGGAAGTTGAGGGGAAAACTTATGAAGCAAGAAAACGGGAGAAAAAAGCGATTGAAAGTATCATGATAAATTTTCGGAGAATTGGGTGGTTAGGAAGAGGAAAAGAAGGCCAGTCAAAGTGATATTCAAGGCAGAATCAGCTGGAAACAGGAGAAAAGCACGACTAAGGGACACATCGGAGTACCGGAGAGTGTACCTCGACCGAGACAGAACACAGGAAGAAAGGAGGCTCCTGAAAGAGAGGCTATAAAGACGCAAGGAAGAACGAGAGGCTATGATGGAGATGAGCAGGAGAACCCAGACTCGGGTGGAAGGGCAAACACAACCTCCTCCAGAACCACCCACAGAAGGAATCCAACCACGGCAACCCCAATGCAACCAAACAATCTAAACCAGAACCCACACACTGTACCCTCTGCCCCCACCCCCCTCATCACAACCCCACCCTTCTCATCACAACCCCCCACCCCCTCATCACAACCCCCACCCCCCTCATCACAACCCCCACCCCCCTCATAACAACCCCCCACCCCCCATCACAACCCCCCACCCCCACAGCAACCCCCCATAGGCCCCACCAGGGCTCCTGCTTCCCCAACCCCACTATTCTCCCCAGACCACAGTTTTACAAAAGAAGTTGAAGGTTTGGTATACGAACGCGGATGGAATAACGAATAAATATGAGGAGTGGCACGAAAGAATCAAGAAGACGTCCCCAGACATTATAGCAGTCACAGAAACAAAACTCACTGGGACGATAACAGAAGCAATCTTTCCACCCGGATATCAGATCCTGAGGAAAGATAGAAAGAGGAGAGGAGAGGAGGGGGTTGCACTGCTCATTAAAAACCGATGGGGATTTGAGGAAATGGAAGGAATGGACGAGATTGGAGAAAGGGATTACATAGTAGGTACAATTCAGTCTGGTGGACATAAAGGAGGGGGTAAAAGAGGTTTTGAGTGCGAGAGGCTTGGACTTTCAGCATGTGAGTGTATTATATACAAGCAAATAGTTTTTAGGACTTGACACGCTGTTGGAGTGTAAGCAAGGTAACATTTATGAAGGGATTCAGGGAAACCGGCAGGCCGGACTTGAGTCCTGGAGGTGGGAAGTACAGTGCCGCACTGTGAAGGAGGGATGTTAATGTTGCAGTTTTATAACTGTAGTGTAAGCACGCCTCTGGCAAGAGAGTGATGGAGTGAAGGATGATGAAAGCTTTTCTTTTTCGGGGCACCCTGCCTTGGTGGGAAACGGCCGATGTGTTAAAAAAATAATAGTCCATCAACGGAAAATAAGTTATAATGAGCAAATGTAATGAATAAATAGATGAATTTACTCTACGCCTGTTCACTGCAGGCTGCAGGTCGAGTGTCATAATCATTAAGCCACATTGGCTTTAAAAAGGATGATTGTATTAATCACATCTATGACTTGGCTGTTTGAACTCCCTGCTGTCTTAATTCACAGTAACATGATTTCATTGAACATTTATTTTCGTATCCATCAAAGACATATACTCTTCAAACCCAAGATAAATCATAATGACCATATTTTTTAAATGAGTGGACCGGTAAGCTAGCGGAAGGCCTCGGTCAGATGACCAAAAGCTCCAACGGTGGGTCATCATCTGATTAAGACCCGCGTCAGGAAACACCTGTCCTGCTTCCTGACAAACCTTACCTAACCTAAGTCATAATGAATGTTGAAGAATAACATCGTGTATGGATCATTTATGTTACTTATGGTCCTCACTATGAGAAGTTTTATTTATTTCCAAGTTTCAGAAATAAATGTTCACTTCAAGAGACAAAATAACCTTTAAAATTATTGGGTTGGTCATTGTTTTTTTTTTTTTTGGCTTGAGTTATATGAATCAAAATAAGAAAGATTCTAGTAACAATGGTTGTTTATATGCTTCGTTCTTCATTGAAAATGTAGGTAACAATTCTTTTGCTCCTTTTACACTGGAACGTAAATGAGAAGACACCAGGAATGTCGTGTTGAAAATACTGCAAGAAGTAATAACTTTCTGGGATAATGCTTTTTTACATTTATCCTAACCAACTTTATTATTATTATTTTTAATTATTCTTATTCTTCTTCTTCTTATTATTATTATTATATTTATATTTTTTTCATTATTGCTGTTATAATTTTATAATTAAATTTGTCATTATCAACATCATCAATTTTATGATAATCAGGTGAATCTCTGAACCAGCAAATGAAATACAACACATAGGGACTAAGATTCAATTAAATTTGATCTATGGAGGAGGATAAGTCCAATTACATCAGGGGTCCCTAAACTCTTCATATAATCAACCCTTCACGAAATTTCAGATTGTTCATCGACCCTTAAATATTTATTATATGAACATAATTTAATAAACAGTGTAATAACTAATAGTACTACGGATAATAAAAGATATTAATAATAGATAATAAACCACGTACCAACTTGGAAAGAATCTGAAAATGGCTCAACCGTTGCAAAAATTCAGGGGGTATAATGAACCGTATTTATATTGCTCCATTTGCTTCGAGATGAATAGTCATATGAATGAGTTCTTCCTACAGTTAAGAATCACTGTCTGTATTTTCTATTTCCATATCAATTGAAGTAAGAATTGAGCCAGGCACGTACATTCTCTCAAGGTTGAGCCCGGCACGTACATTCTCTCAAGGTTGAGTCAGGCACGTACATTCTCTCAAGGTTGAGCCAGGCAAGTACATTCTCTCAAGGTTGAGCCAGGCACGTACATTCTCTCAAGGTTGAGCCAGGCACGTACATTCTCTCAAGGTTGAGCCCGGCACGTACATTCTCTCAAGGTTGAGCCAGGCACGTACATTCTCTCAAGGTTGAGCCAGGCACTACATTCTCTCAAGGTTGAGCCAGGCACGTACATTCTCTCAAGGTTGAGCCAGGCACGTACATTCTCTCAAGGTTGAGCCAGGCACGTACATTCTCTCAAGGTTGAGCCAGGCACGTACATTCTCTCAAGGTTGAGCCAGGCACGTACATTCTCTCAAGGTTGAGCCCGGCACGTACATTATCTCAAGGTTGAGCCAGGCACGTACATTCTCTCAAGGTTGAGCCAGGCACGTACATTCTCTCAAGGTTGAGCCCGGCACGTACATTCTCTCAAGGTTGAGCCTGGCACGTACATTCTCTCAAGGTTGAGCCAGGCAAGTACATTCTCTCAAGGTTGAGCCAGGCACGTACATTCTCTCAAGGTTGAGCCAGGCACGTACATTCTCTCAAGGTTGAGCCCGGCACGTACATTCTCTCAAGGTTGAGCCAGGCACGTACATTCTCTCAGGTTGAGCCAGGCACGTACATTCTCTCAAGGTTGAGCCAGGCACGTACATTCTCTCAAGGTTGAGCCAGGCACGTACATTCTCTCAAGGTTGAGCCAGGCACGTACATTCTCTCAAGGTTGAGCCAGGCACGTACATTCTCTCAAGGTTGAGCCAGGCACGTACATTCTCTCAAGGTTGAGCCCGGCACGTACATTCTCTCAAGGTTGAGCCAGGCACGTACATTCTCTCAAGGTTGAGCCAGGCACGTACATTCTCTCAAGGTTGAGCCCGGCACGTACATTCTCTCAAGGTTGAGCCAGGCACGTACATTCTCTCAAGGTTGAGCCAGGCACGTACATTCTCTCAAGGTTGAGCCAGGCACGTACATTCTCTCAAGGTGTATTGTGACTGTCTCCAGGTCTGAAATGTTTACACTTTCTTCCAACTTTTGTAAATTTGAAAAATACTGAAAATCTCTTTGTGCCATTGAAACCTTATATAGGCCTATTTTGACTCGGAAGCCTACAGATGTAAACCCTGACACAGTGATGGGTTTACATCTGTTATAAACTGCACTGTTGAGTTATATTAGTCTACAAGTGTTTGCCAGATATCACCACTCTTCACCTTCTCTAAACACCGAAAAATGGCCTAACTTTTTGCTTCAGATTTAAAATACTTGGTAAACAATAGTTCGTCAACAATGGTCTTTTGACTTCTGTAATACCTCACGTAGGCCATGAGAATATTTGAACTGTGGAAAGTTGACTCAACGAGTTGGAAAGAAACCTTGGAATGGTTAAGTTCAACTGGGAGGTTAATTACCTTCATTGACCATCTCATCAATTCGTAGTTTCACTATATTGTCACGTACTGACGGCCATATTATTATAGTTTGATTGTCTTTCTCCATAACAGCTTCAATCACCTCTGTAATTGCTGGAATTGTAATCTTACTAATTATATAAGATTTTTCTTTCTTTGCTATGGTAAGGAAGATAGTGCATGATGCCTTCAGTACTTCTATATTATCAACATTCGCTGGAGCTTTGAAAAACATCTTCAAATTTGGTCGATTTTCTACTTTTTCTTTAAGTGCCTTAAAATATAATCAATATTTTCATTATTCTTATCAGAGTGAACCATTTTAAGGTTGTCTTTCACCTTGGAAGGTTTCATGGCACCATTACTGAAAGTCTTTTCACATAGAAGGCACAAAGGCATTGTTTCACTGGTAAACGAGGCTATGAATCCAAATTTTAAATATTATTGTGAATGCTGTTGGCACTTCTTTGTATCAGCAGCTAGCATTTTATGCGTTACAGAGCTGAAGTTGTAGTAAATGCAGAGCAATCATTTTTTTTGGCAACACTTCTATCGCTATGGGTGATGAGAATGAACTGGCTGTCCAACAGTTTGAGGTGAGTGAGAACAATGTGTATGGGAAGTGAACTTGAATATTACACGTACGTATATCCTTCCCGGGAGAGGAGAGATGAGAGAGACAATAGGGAGGGAGGAAGGTCACAGATATACAATACAAAGCCCGTCCCCAGACATTTACTGACCTCCCTTTTGACCCTCAGGGTTCCCCAGAGTGGTGTATTATATTGAACATTCTGGGGAACCTTGAATTTCAAATTCTTTATTTCATGTAATACAAGGTGGGGGGTACTTATAGTTATACATTAAAGTTGATATTACAAGATGGCCAATAATATGCCTGGGTATGCCTAGGCTTTTCAGGCAGTCTTATGATAGGTCTTACTCAATAGCCTATACAATGAATATACAGATTGTAAGGTTAGGTTAGGTTTACAAAATTTAGGTACTGGAATTTAAACATTGAGAATTTAACAATTAGTATAAAAAGTTAGCAATTAGTTTATATATTAATGATAAAGGTGATATATTGGCATAATATAGTTTCTATAACCTCTTAGGTATTCATTCACCTTTTAATAAGTTATTTACTCACAGAAATTAATCGAATGTGAGTCTAAAGTGATGAGGAAAAACAAGGAGTGAACGATGAACAGTTATAAGTGGAAAGAGAAGTATACATATAATTTGATAGACCTCTTCCGCATCGCTCATGTGGATGCCCTGAAGCTGATCAAGATTCAAAAGAATCAGTCTGACGTTGTCTCCATTTGCAAAGTTTTGGATGAGAAGGAGATGCTAAAGAGAGAGAGCTGATATGTAGACATTATGATGCTCATGTTGAGCAGGAAACGAATATTTACATTACTACTTTCTTCTTAATCTATTAACACATCAACTAGCTAGAAGAGAAGAACTGCCAAGCAAAGCAATCAAATATGAACAACGTTACTCTAAATGTATCTGGCGCTCTGAACACAGCAATATCTTCCCGAAATACTACTTACCTCCTAGCAGAAACTATCTTGTACCATATTTATGTTGACGCTGAGATCATCGCTAACCCGATGTGTGAATGAATGGTTCAGAGAACCGACGAGTTGGTAAATTAGACACATATGCAACACTTGGGTATCTTTATTGAGGAAACGTTTCGCCACACAGTGGCTTCATCAGTCCATACAAAGGAGAATCGTGAAGAACAGGAGGAGTGTGAGGTTGTCAGGCCCTCAATCTTGAGACGATGTTGTCAGTCCATCAATCTATTGAAGATTGATGGACTGCAACATCGTCTCAAGATGAGCCTGACAACCTCACCTCCTGTCTACGATCTCCTGTATGGACTGATGAAGCCACTGTGTGGCAAACTTTCCTCAATAAAGATACCCAAGTGTTGCATATGTGTCTAATTTACTAACCCGATGTCAAACTGACTCGCCAAGAAACTAAAAGATAATTTAACTCTTCTTGTTCTGAGCCCAATAGTAATGGAGTTGAAAATGTGCATTGGCACTGACTGCCGGGAAACAGCTTTCCAGGATTTTAATTTCAGTACGGGAATAAAGAAATCCATAATGTAAAATATTTGTATATCACTTTAGAAATCAGTACTTTTACATAGTTTTCCAAAAAATGATATTTCATTGAACGAGATTCAGAACTAGTGAAACAAGTTTCTGTATTATTGGAAGGAGTTTCAAACCTGCCTGAACTAGAATGTAAATGACCAGGTTCTGCTAGAATACAACTAAACTGTTTGAAAGAGACTTTCTTGAGATAGGCGAGAATATTATCAACCAGATTGGGACTACATACTTCTTGAATATGTTGAAACTGTGGAAAAGCGCATGAATGGCAGGAAGGAGAATTAATAATGTATCCTGAAAGAGACTGAAAACTGCTGGAACATGACTCAGATATTCATGAAAAAGCATTAACTACTGGAATAATGAGCTTAACCCTGGGAAGAAAAGTGTGTACCGCTGGGTCGACAGACCTGAACTACTCTAATTATTCCTAGAAGTTACGAGACGATTTTCTGAACTGGCGAGACAAGACTGGAAGCTTCAGTAATAACCTAGCACAAGGCATTTCCCTAACACCACTGAGTCACTCAGCTTAGAAGAGATATCAAGTGACCAGAAGCCAATTGCTGCAGTTTCACAGGTGGATGATCTTAGTTTTCAAGAGGCTCCTTGAACATAGGTGTCAACCAGCACTGTGGAGGAACCAAGTATCAGCGACGTACCTTATCATAGTGGTTGTTGAAGTATGAATGAGGTGTTTAGGACAGAAAATAGCAGGATTGCCTTCAAGGAATGTTGGAAGCTGTGTGAATGATTCCCTCATTCTCTGGTTGCATTATATCAACCAGTTACCCCCTCCCCGCTTCCCATACTGCTCCAGTCACTGGGACGGAGGGGAGGGGGCGGTATACGTCACGGTTCATTTTTCAAACACGGGATACTTGTGGTAGCAGAGGGACACAAGGGAGATTGTTTGAATCATAATTTGAGTGAAAGTAAAAACCCTTCAAAATGCGAAAACTGCATTCTCTTCCTCTTACACACACACACACACACACACAAACACACACACACACACAAAGATGCAGGGAGGCAAAGACTCAGAGTGCCAGAGAATGGAAAAGGTACAGAAGGCAAAGAACCCAAGCAAACAAGGAGATTAGTCGAAGACCTAGAAATGAGTATGCACAGGTACGGAGGGAGGCCCAGAAACAGTACGAAAACGACATAGCATCGAAAGTCAAGTCTGACGCGAAACTGATGTACAGTCACATCAGAAGGAAGACAACAGTAAAGGACCAGGTGATAAGGCTGAGGAGGGAAGATGGGGAACTCACAAGTAATGATCAATAGGTATGTGAGGAGCTCAACTCGAGGTTTAGGGAAGTATTCACAGTGGAGGAAGGAAGGCAGTTGGGTAGACAGGACAGGGTGCGTCACCAACAAGGGATGTATCGAGTGCTGGAGGGCATACACACATCTGAGGGCGAGGTGAAGCAGTTACTCAGTGACCTTGATACCTCAAAGGCGATGGGTCCGGACAATATCTCACCATGGGTCCTTCGGGAAGGAGCTGAGGTTCTGAGTGTGCCCCTTACCATAATTTTCAACACATCCCTTGAAACTGGGCAGCTACCTGAGATATGAAAAGGCCAAGTGTCCCATCTTTAAAAAGGAGACAGAAAAGGCACTAAACTACACTTACGTGTATAGTTGCAAAGTCTTAGAGAAAGATCATCAGGAAAAGAATGGTGGAGCACCTGAGGAACAGGTAATAAACAATACAGCACGGATTCGGGAAGGAAATCCTGTGTACAAACTCCTGGAGTTTATGATAAGTAAAGAGTAAGGCAAGAGAGAGGTGGGTTATTGCATTTTCCTGGACTGCAGGAAGGCCTTGACACAGTTCCTCAAAGATTAGTCAAAGGTGAAGAACAAGAGTATAACAGGAAGGGCACTGAATGGATCAGGAATACCTACAGGAGCAACAACGGGTCATGGTCGTGAGAGGTATCACAGTGGGCGCCTGACAGCGGGTCCGCAGGGGTCAGTCCTAGGACCAGTGTATTTTGGTATATGTAAATACATGGACGGATAGACTCAGATGATTGAAATTAATAGGAGAATACATCGGAAGAGGACCAACAGGACTTCAAACAGACCTGGACAAGCTTGACATCTGGTCAGCAACTGGCTCCTCGAATTCAATCCGCCAAATGCAAAGTCATGAAGATCGGGAAGGGCAAAGAAGACCGCAGACAGAGTAAGGCTAGGTGGACAAAGGTCAAACCTCATCAAGAAAAGACCTTGGGGTGAGTATAAGCAGCACTCTCGGAAGACACATCAACCAGATAACTGCGCACATATGGGCGACTGGCAAACCTAAGATTAGCGTTCCGTACCTCAAGGAATCGTTCAAGACACGTACACCGTGTACGTCAGGCCCATACTGAATATGAGCACCAGTTGGAACCCACACCTGGTCAAGCACTAAGAAATAGAGAAAGTGCAAGGTTTACAAGTGCCCCAACGGGCTCCAGTTCCAAACTAAAGGGAGAGTGTCTCAAATCATCGAAGGTATAAGGTGTAAGAGAAACATGAACGGCACATGGAACGAACTCAGATGATCGGGATGTAGAACATTTAGCATAGGAGCGAGGAATATCAGAGAAGATTGTGGACCCAGAGACAGGATGTCTTCACAAGACATGGGACACGAAACGAGAGCTGAGTTCGTGACAATTAGGTAGTCATACTGAGTACTCAATGCAGAAAAAATCCACAGAAATGCTATAAAGTCATTCCCCGTATTAGATCGGAGAAGGAGTCAAAACCGATGAGGTTGAGGAAGGATGGAACAGTCTGGGGACAAGCTGCGATAACCACAAACTCGGAGCAAAATATGAAGAAAGAGAGGAACCAGCTTAAAAACGACGGGACCGGATTTTTCGAGCCACGGGCTAGCCGAATGATGTTACAAACGAAGTCACTACCTAGAGAAGGCATCACAGACGACCACCGAGGAACGAGGCTAATACCCTTAGTAGGCGGAGAGCTGAGACTAAATAGGGGAGGGTACAATAAAGCAACTGGGGAAATGTAGCATCCGTACCTCGTAAGGAATCGTTCAAGACCGTACACCGTGTACGTCAGGCCCATACTGAATATGAAGCACCAGTTTGGAACCCACCCTGGTCAACATAAGAAATAGAAAGTGCAAAGTTTCACAAGGTAGTTCCAACTAGGGATGTCCTATGAAGAAAGGTTAAGGAAAACGGCAACGATCAGGAGGACACTGCAGGAATGACAAGGTGACAGGACAGGATGTTCCAAGGGACACAGAAACAAGGTGACAATGGAAGTGAAGACTCAGATGAGTCAAAGGATGTTAGGAAGATTTCTTAGTCATAGAGTGTCAGGAAGTGGAAAGTCTGACAAGGGATGTAGTGGAGGCAGGAACCATACATAGTTTTAAGACGAGGTATGTTAAAGTCATGGAGCAGGGAGAGAGAGGACCTAGTAGCGATCAGTGAAGCGGCGGGGCCAGGCGCTATGTCTCGACCCCTGTAACCACAAATAGGTGAGTACACACACACACACACACACAAACATACACACAGAAGAGTTGTGGGACACCTAGAATGGAACTGGCTCATGCATGATAGCCAATGGAAGAAAATCCTGCATCACAACTCTACTGGAGTTCTATGATAAGGCAACAGAAGTGAGGCAGGAGGAAGAGGGATGGATAGGCTGCATCTTCTTGGACTGTAAGAAGGCTTTCGATAGAGTACAGAAAGAATAGCTTTAGTGTTGTCTCTGTTCGCAGATGAAGTGAAGCTAATGAAGAGAATGTAAGAGTACGAGGGTCAGTTAGGCCTACAAGGTCTTGATAGGCTGCAAGCCTGGTGGACAAATGGCTCCTGGAGATTAATCCCAGTAAATGCAAATTCATGATGTATGGGGTGTAAAAAAATAAATGATGCAGACATTTCCTATAAAACGTTTATTATTTGTAAATTTTACAGAGACAGAATAGACAAAGTTGAATACACACAAGAGGCAGAAGCATTGTAAAATATCTACCTTAAGAAGCCCAAGATCTGAAGATCAACCTTCTCAAAACACTGTTCAAACTTTGAGGTCAAACTGTCAAGCCTTGAACGTTATCAAATACTTCTTTCAACATCACTTTTTGAGTGAAATTGACTAGTTGTGGGTTGATGTCTGGACGATGATTTCATATTGGGGCTGACTGAGGGTGTGTGGTACAATGGTGTTACTATGGAACAACTTGCTGACTGAGGGTGTGTGGTACAATGGTGGTACCATGGAATAACTTGCTGACTGAGAGTGTGTGGTACAATGGTGGTACCATGGAATAACTTGCTGACTGAGGGTGTGTGGTACAATGGTGTTACCATGGAACAACTTGCTGACTGAGGGTGTGAGGCACAATGGCGTTACCTTGGAACAACTTGCTGACTGAGGGTGTGTGGTACAATGGTGTTACTATGGAACAACTTGCTGACTGAGGGTGTGAGGCACAATGGCGTTACCTTGGAACAACTTGCTGACTGAGGGTGTGTGGTACAATGATGTTACCATGGAACAACTTGCTGACTGAGGGTGTTTTGTACAATGGTGTTACCATGGACCAACTTGCTGACTGAGGGTGTGTGGTACAATGGTGTTACCATGGAATAACTTGCTGACTGAGGGTGTGTGGTACAATGGTGGTACCATGGAACAACTTGCTGACTGAGGGTGTGTGGTACAATGGTGTTACCATGGAATAACTTGCTGACTGAGGGTGTGTGGTACAATGGTGGTACCATGAAACAACTTGCTGACTGAGGGTGTGTGGTACAACGATGTTTCCATGGAACAACTTGCTGACTGAGGGTGTGTGGTACAATGGTGTTACCATGGAACAACTTGCTGACTGAGGGTGTGTTTACAATGGTGGTACCATGGAACAACTTGCTGACTGAGGGTGTGTGGTACAACGATGTTTCCATGGAACAACTTGCTAACTGAGGGTGTGTGGTACAATGGTGTTACCATGGAACAACTTGCTGACTGAGGGTGTGTTTACAATGGTGGTACCATGGAACAACTTGCTGACTGAGGGTGTTTTGTACAATGTTGTTACCATGGAATAACTTGTGGAATGACAAACATTCATAGAGTAAAGAGAGATGGGAGACGAGCGAGTTTGACAAAGAAAGAGAAAAAGAGTATAGAAAAAAGAATTGTTTTAAAACCTGCTTAAAGAGAACACATCTAATAAAAATAAACCAAACAATAATTAAGAATATTTCGAGAAGAGAGAATCAATCAACATGATAATCAGAACCTTCCGCTCTTGGTCCTCCAACGCTGGCATCCTCAAAAAATATTTCAATTGAAATTTAAAACATCTTACCTCTAGCGACGAAGAGGTTGACCTCAGGAGCGCTAATGTCATCCTTAACAAAGTGGAACACCAGAATCTCATCGTTGTGTTACTGATATATATATATATATATATATATATATATATATATATATATATATATATATATATATATATATATATATATATATATATATATATATATAAATATATATGCAAACAATTGCAGACAGACGATTTTAACTATGCAACACAAGCCACTGGGAGTGGAAATCTTTAGCTCAAGCACAGTGCGGGTCTGTCACCTGCCGCAGCTAGAAAAACCTTGGGGCTGGCTATTATATCTTCTAATTTCATAATACTTGACATCTCAAAAACCCTCCTACCCCATTTGGGAAGTAGGGGGATGGTGGTGACTCCGACCATTGCCCACATTCTGAGAGGCTGCGGCAGGTGACAGACCCGCACTGCGCTATTTGTAGTTTGACTTTATTCGTCTGGCTTTCCTGCTTCCCTCTCCACTTGTAACTCTATGTATTTGAAGCTCAGAACCACGTGATCACTGGCCCCGAAGGGTCTTTCATATGCGATGTCTTCAATATCTGCACTACTCAAGGTGAATACTAGGTCCTGTCTCGCTGGTTCATCCTCTGCTCTCTCTTTGGTAGTGTCCCTTACGTGTTAGTACAGGAGGTTTTCCAGTACCACCTCTATCATATTAGCCCTCCACGTTTCTGGGCACCCACGTGGCTCCAGGTTCTCTAAGTCGATTTCCTTGTGGTTGAAGTCGCCCACAGTCAGCAGCTTTACCCTGCTTGCATGAGCCCTTCTGACCACTTCAGCCAGTGTCAACCATCGCTCTATTGCTCTCATCATACTCTTGCCTTGGCCTTTTGCTGTTCTGTGGTGGGTTATACATCACTGCAATTACCACCTTGGGACCTCCAGACTGAAGTGTTCCTATTATGTAGTTTCTTGCTTCTCTTCTCTCCAGCTCATCAAAATCCCATCGGTTTTTAATGATCAGGCCACTCCTCCGCCCCCTCTGTTCCTCAGGATCTGATATCTGATGTGTGTGTGTACTCACCTAGTTGTGTTTGCAGAGGTCGAACCACAGCTCCTGGCCCAGCCTCTTCACTGGCCGCTACTGGGTTACTCTTCCTGCTCCATGAGGTTTATCATACCTCGTCTTAAAACTATGTATGGTTCCTGCCTCCACTACGTAACTTACCAGACTATTCCACTTCCTGACAACTCTTTGACTAAAGAAATGCTTCCTACATTCCTTTGACTCATTTGAGTCTTCAACTTCCAATTGTGACCCCTTGTTTCTGTGTCCCATCTCTGGAACATCCTGTCTCTGTCCACATTGTTAATTCCTCGCAGTATTTTGTATGTCGTTATGTCTCCCCTAACCCTCCTGTCCTCCAGTGTCGTCAGGCCGATTTCCCTTAACCTTTCTTCGTAGGACATTTCCCATAGCTCTGGAACTAGTCTTGTTGCAAACCTTTAGACTTTCTCTAATTTTTTGACTTGCTTAACCAGGTGTGGGTTCCAAGCTAGTGCTGCATACTCCAGTATGGGCCTGACGTACACGGTGTACAGAGTCTTCAACGATTCCTTTACTGAGGTATAGGAACACTATTCTTAGGTTTGCCAGGCATCCATATGCTGCAGCAGTTATCTGGTTAATGTGTGCCTCAGGATGTGTGCCAAGATCCTTTTTTCTTGAGTGAGGTTTGCAGTCTTTGGCCACCTAGACTATACTCTGTCTGTGGTCTTCTTTGCCCTTCCCCGATCTTCATGACTTTGTATTTGTGTGTATGTGTGTGTGTGAATGTGTGTAACAGTAAGAGAATAAAGTTTTCGTATTTTGAATGGTTTTTACTATGAACCAAATCTAACAAACAATATCCCTTGTCCCTTTGTGCTACCACAAGTATCTGGTATCTGACATATGAACCGTGATGTAAACCCACGTCCCCAGTGACTGGAGCAGTGTGGGAAGTGGGGAGGGGATAACTGGTTGATATAACTCAACCAGAGGAAGACATGGATCATTCGCTCTGCTTCCATCATTCCAAGAAGGCAATCCTCACCTCATTCATTCTCCAACAACCACTATGATAAGGTACGTCACTGATACTAGGTTCCTCTACAGCTCTGGTGGACACCTGTGATCAAAAAGCATATTGAAAATTAAGATCATCCACCTGTGACTCTGTACATCAATTGGCTTCTCGTTGCTTGATGCCTTTTTGTTGATATCAAAGGAAATAAGTTACTCAATGGTGTTAGGGAAATCCCTTGTGCTAGGGTATCATGGAAGCTCCCATTCCTGTTTCGACAAATCAAAATATCGTGTCATCATTTCTAGGAATGATCAGAAGTTCCTGTTTACACTGCCTAGTTTTTAGTCCTACTAGAGTGGTTCAGGTCTATCGATCCCGCAGAATACACCTTTCCTCCTGCGGTAAAGCTCATTGTTTCAGTTTTTCTTAGGCTCTTTCATGAATGTCTGAGTCATGTTGCAGTAGTTCTCAGTCTTCGTTTCTCATTCCTGCCATTCATGCGCTTTTCGACAGTTTCAACACATTCACGTAGTAAATAGTCCCTATCCAGATGTTAACTTTCTCGCCTATCTCAAGTCTTTTTCAAGTTGATTAGTCATATTCCAGCAGCACCTGATCATTTACAGTCTAGTTCCAGCAGACGGGGATCTCCTTCCATCTAGTTCCGAATCTCCTTCAATGTAATATCATTTTTGTAAAATTGTGTAAAATTATATATTTCTACAGAGATATACAAATATTTTACCTTATGTATTTCTATTCCCCTCCTGAAATTAAAATTCTGGCAAACTGTACCCCGGAAAGTCAGTGTCAATGTACACTTTTCACTCCATTACCAGGTCGTTTGGCTCACATACCAATAGAACAAAAAGAGGGGCGTAAAGAACTTAATTCTCTTTCAGTTTCTTGGCAAATTGTGTTCTGTCCTTAACTTTGTAAATGAATTTGATATCAGGTTATCGATCATGTGAGCGTCATCATAATTATAAACAAAGCTACTGAGAGGAGCGCTGTTTATATTTGATTGCTTTCCTTGGCAGTTCTTCTCACTTAGCATAGCAGATTATTATTTCCTTGTTCGTCAGTTGATGTGATAATCGATGAAGAAGCTAAAATAGTGATGTAAATGTACGCTTCCTGCTCAACATGGACACCATAATGTCTATATATCAGCTCTCTGTTTCTCTAATATTTCCTTGTTATCTAAAACTTTGTATATGGAGACAAGGTCTCCATATACAAAGATTGTCCTCCAGCACATTTTCTTTGCCGGAAATATGTATGACTGATGTTTTAGGGTTGCAGCCTGAGACTCCATCTCAACAGACGTGTGTTGTGGTTTTTCATGGTGTTGAGGCAGACTAGAGGATTGTGATCGCTGTAGACTGTGACCACCTGGGACGACTGCCCCACGAATACGTCGAAATGCTCCAATGCAAGTATCAGAGCTAGGGCTTCTTTCTCTATGGTGTCATAAGCCCTTTGGTGAGCTAGATACTTGGCAGAGAAGTAAGCGACAGTCTTCCCCAGGAGTACTGCCCCCACCCCTGACTCACATGCATCATCCTGTAACAAAAGGTTTTGAAGAATCGGGAGACACGAGAATGGGTGCAGTACAAAGTAGCCGTTTGGCTTTGTTAAATGCTTCTTGACTCTCTGAGGTCCAATGAAATTGCTTTTTCTGACTGGTAAGTGAGGTTAGGGAGCTACAACATCCGCAAAGTTCTTATAGAAGTGTCTGTAGAAACCTACCATCCCTAAAAAAACGCTGGAGGGATTTCCTATCATGAGGTACTGGGTAATTCTTAATAGCAAGAATTTTAGCAAATTTAGGGGTTACTTTACCACTACCCACTTCATGGCACAAAAAAAATTAATAGTAGACTGGCCAAAGGATGACTTACATAGATTTACAGTTAGCTCAAAACTCCTAAACGTCTCAAAGAGAGATTTAGGTTGGGAAACATGTTGGTCCCAACCATCAGAAACTACTACTATATCGTCCAGATAAGCTGTAGTGCCTTCAATTCCTTTAATAGCTTGATGGATTAGTCTCTGGAATGTGGCAGGCGAGTTCTGCATTCCAAATGGGGTCACAGTGTATTGATAGTATCAATAAACTGGTATCACGAAGGCAGAGATTTCCTTCACTGCATCTGCCAAAGGTATCTGATAGTAACCTTACCCACAAAGCCCACTACATCATCAAAATGTGGCAGAAGGTAAGCATCAGGAACAGTGACCTCATTAACCTTATGGTAGTCTGTACACATTCGAAAATCTCCATCAGACTTCTTAACACGGATGCACGGTGTTGCCCACTGACTGGACTCCTCCACTAATCCGTGTTCTAACAGAAATGCTACCTCCTGTTTAAGTAGCTTTTGTTTCTCGGGATTAGCACTGTAGAGGGAGCTTCTGACTTCAACATCATGATATCCCAGGTTACATTTTTTTTCAGGACATCCAGAAATATGTCAGAGTAAGTTTGTAAGAATGCAGTTAGGCTTATTATTTGATCTTTAGGAAACCCCCAACATTAAAGAGCTAGGGTCCTTGAGGAGGACGGAATTAGAAAGCTTAACTTAGATCCCTGGAATGACATGTAAGGAATCAGGGTCATCTGCAGAGGTAGAGGACAGAGTCATTACTGGGACTTTAGGTGGGCTATTAAACATTTTAATCTGGTTAATGTGGTAAATTTTACTTTTTGTGGGCTTGTCAATGGGAGCTACCACATAATTTATATCAGAAACTTTACTTATTATTTGCATTGGTCCCATGAATCTAGCTTTTAAAGTGTGGCCAGGTACAGGTTCCTGTATCAGCACCTTGTTTCCTGGACTGAAGGAGCGAAACTTTGCCTTTCTGTCATACCTCTGTTTCAGTGTTTTGAGAAGAATTTAAGTTAGTCTTAGCCAACTGACAGGCCTTCTGCAATCTTGAAGTGTTGTAGAGTGCTTTGTAGGTGTCTTCTTCCATCCATTCTTCCTTGAGCACTCGCAGAAGACCTCATACATTGTGCCGGAAGATTAGCTCAAATGGACTGTATCCTGTTGATTACTTCAGTTTCTCTCATTGCGAACAGCAACAGAGGAAGCGATTCATCCCAGTCTGTAGGAAAATGCATGCAAAAGGTTATGGTTTTTAATGTCTGATGGAATCTTTCCAAGGCGCCTTGGGACTGAGGATGATAGGCAGTGTATAATTTATGAATTATACCTAGCCGAGTTAAAGCTTCTCTGAAAGCTTTGGCTGTAAAGTTAGTACCCTGGTCACTCTGGATAGACTTTGGAATGCCAAAGTAAGATATAAATTTAGTTATGGCTTTAAGAATGGCTTCAGTGTTTATACTGAGCATTGTGACTGCTTCTGGATACCTAGTAACTTTGTCCATGATAGTGATTAAGTACTGGTTCCCTGACTTGGATTTTGGTAATTGTCCCACACAATCAATGATTAGCTTTGCAAACGGTTCTCCAACTGCAGGTATGGGATGAAGTGGCGCAGGTTTAATGGGGTGTCCAGGTGTACCTACTTGTTGACATTCCATAAGAGCAGATGTGATTCTTCACCTCCTAAAGATGAACTGTGAGCTATGTTCAAAATCTGTGACCTAAATTTCATAGTAACTACCAGTCTATGTAATTTTGGCCTTCCCCTACCTCCTTACTAGTCTCTGTGCAGAGCAGTAGGATGTGTTTAATTTCATATTTGACTGGGTGATCTGAGTGGGATTCACTCATGGCTGCCTGAGAAACGAAGTTTAAGGAAGGATTTTTTTTGCTGTTCTTCCTGAAAGGACAGTCCCTTTGGCATGGAAACAGAGGAATATGGCAATCCTGCAACCCTGGAGTAGGAAGGCTTGGTCTGGGACTTTTCATTAAATTTACGAGGCTCTGGCCAATTTTTCTCATTAAACAATTTGTCTAGCCCTATATCTGAGTCGTCCAAAGATGGGTCAGCATTCTCGACAGACATCCCTTGATATTTTGCCCGAGTTATGGCCAACATTGGAGAAGAATTAGTCACTGTAGGTATCTTTCACAGGGAATCCCTCAGAAACCCCTACACTCAAATATCCTGTATAATATTTACTCTGCACATGTATCTTATGTAAAGGGACAGAAAACACAGCTCCTCCGAATGCTTCTAAGAGAACGGAGGAGTGCAATGACGTCTTTTCAGAGAGGGTGAGTACTCCCTCTCTTATAAGGGAACAATAAGCCCCAGTATCAGTAAAAGTGGATACTTCAAATTTTTTTCATTCTTCTGAAGGGAGATGTAGCACGTACCATAATATGGTAACATACAATCTTCTACTTTTTGGTTCATTTCAGTGGGGATAGCATTGATTTTTCCTAAGCGCTTGGGTCTATTTGATATCACACTGGGACATGGGACTGACCCGGCTGACATTTAATTTGAACTCTTTCCTATACTTGGCAGGAATACATTGATATGCCCCAAGAACCATTGATTTAACAACATGATAATCAGAAAAGTCTTCATCAGCCCAAACAGCTGTGAATTCCTGCACTTCGTCGTATAACGCTTTATGCACCAGTGCTGCCGAATGCTCCCCAGGCCACCTTAATGCACAAGCCTGGTTTTTAAATGCCTTGAAAAATTGTTCAGGCTCAGACTCAACAAAGCGAGGTACTAACGGCACTGCCTTCTGCACATAAAAGTTGTCACCAACAGTCTTCTTAAATTGTCTTCTCTCCTTCTCTCGATCGATTTCCTCTTTAGGAAATGCTCGCTGCTCTCTGGTTGTTTCGAGATTGAGTTTAGCTAACTCAAGTGCCAACGAAGCTGATTCACCCTGAGACAAACCTGGTACACCACCTGCTTCACGAGACTGCTGGTCTGATTGCTCTGGTGTTATCCCTCCCACATTATGAAGGAACCTAAGCGGAGATCGGCGATTAATAGCTCATGTAGCAGGAGATACCTCAGTTTGGTGCACCATAGTTGCTTCAACCTTTAATTTAGTACGAATAGCGTCACGAAGCTGAGCAGCAGTGAGAGTTCGTTGGTGTTCTATGCCAATACAACAAGCAATTTGCCAGCAATGCTGTAGAGATAGTTTGGGCAATTTCAGGGGAGTATGCTTAGACACCAGTTGCCTCACACGAGTTGGTGGCAGAATCCTCTATAACAAAATGCTGTTTGCAAAGCTCACAACACTCAGCAATAGCACAGTACGACTCATAGGCTACATGCACAATAGCAAGACTGACACACAATGCAGAAAGTGATAGCAGACGACAATGTGAATGATACTAAGACCAGCTCTAGCTCCAGCTATAGCTCCCAGACAGGCCCCCACATTATGAACACAGGTAAGAATGGCCTATGAGGCCTGGTTGTAATGAGAATGATATATACTATGTACAGTATGTACAGATAGAATAGTAAGTGTACACCACAGTGACAAATGGCAAAGCAGAAACCAGAGAGTGTGCACCATGCTCAACCAGCAGCTAGGCAAGTCTGCCAATGCTTACCACAGGTGAACCACGTTGCTTCAGCTTTGACGGGCTTGCCTGTGATTGGCTGATGAACCAAGGTACTGATTTAATGATGGGTGCACTATTGATTGTTAAACCCTTAGCACCCGGTTTGCTGGTTGAGAGGTAGCCTATATGTAGCCTATATGCTACAGTGGATGAGTGGACGCCAGAGAAGTTATAATGATCTGATTAAGGGTTTCAGAGTGTCAATATCAACTCATAAGGGTTGATGGGACTATCGAAAGGGTCGATAAATGGCTGGTGGTCAAAAGGGGGTTAGTAAATATTTGGGGACGTGTTTTGTGTTATCTACCTGTAACCTTCCACCCTTTCCCTTGTCTCTCTCATCTTTCTCATTCCGGAAAGGATATACATACATGTAATATTCCTTTTCACTTTCTGTTCTGATTTTCCCACCAATTCTCTTTCCCACTGAACCTCTTGCAGGAAATGTCTCATGCCTCTGTAATCCCGTATTTTGTAGTTTGGCTTCTCCTATCCTACTCCTGCTTCCCTCTCCACTTATAACTCTATGTATTTAAAGCACGTGATCACTAGCTCCGAGGGCCCTCTCGTATGTGATGTCCTCGATGTTTGAACTACTCAAGGTGAATACAAGGCCCAGTCTTGCTGGTTCATCTCTCTCTCTCTAATATGTTGGTGCATGAGGTTTTCCAGTACCACCTCCATCATCTTGGCTCTCCATGTATCGGGTACCCCATGTGGATCCAGGTTTTACCAGTCAGTGCCCTTGTGATTAAAATCACCCATAACTAGTAACTTTGATGTACCAATGTGAGCCCTTCTGGCACCTCAGCTAGTGTGTCCACCACTGCTCTGTTGCTCTCTTCATATTCTTCTCTTGCCCTCCTGTTGTTCTGTGGTGGGTTGTACATCACTGCAATTACCACCTTCTCGTCCCCAGACTGAATTGTTTCTACTATGTAGTCTCTTTCGCCTGTGTGTGTACTCACCTAATTGTGGTTGTAGGGGTCGAGACTCAGCTCCTGCCCCGCCTCGTCACTGATCGCTACTGGGTCCTCTCTCTCCCTGCTCCATGAGCTTTATCATACCTCGTCTTAAAGCTATGTATGGTGTGTGTGTGTGTGTGTGTGTGTGTGTGTGTGTGTGTGTGTGTCTGTGTGTGTGTATGTGTGTATGTGTGTGTCTGTGTCTGTATGTGTCTGTGCTTTTAAATATTTTTATATGTTCTCTTTAAAATGGTTATCGAGTATATATGAACAGTTTTCACCTGTCACCTCTCCAGGTTGTGCATCTGTCTTCTAGTAGCCAGTATACATCTAGGAATCTTTTCTTGGTGTTCCAACGCTCTCGCAGTTCATGCAGCACCAGACATCTCCAACAACGGAGAAAACCAGGCATTGATGGGCAATGTTGATGATTTGTACATAGTCGGTCAGGAGGATCTGAAGTTAGGTTTTCCTAACAGAAACTACTTGAGGTGAGTACATAGTTTCTGTTAGTTTTTTCTGTTCGTCTAGTTTTAATAAATTAAAGGTATCAGCGCATGGGGGTGATGAGGGTTTGTAAGAGCATGCACCATTCTTTGAACTAGCATTAATGAGATTCACTGTTTGACTCAAAATTCACTTTCATGATTCTGAATCATCATTATTTTAACATTTCCTCAACAACTTAGAGATATATAAAATGCTAAAGAATGAAACAATAAAAATCTGAGGCTCATGAACTATATTATTGTATTAGTCTGCACATAGTTCTCCATGGCTACTCTGAGCAGTGCACCACAGCGCTGCCTTCACACATTTTCACTGGTATTTTAGTGTTTTAGGCTCAACTTGCATCGGTTGCTTCTGTCTTGGCTCATCCCAGATCTTAAGGGAATAAATGTTAGGAACTACAAATCATCATATCACACCAACAGGAGCTAAATTCATTCAGAATTCCTCGTGTGCTGGATCAATGTTTGCTTACGTTTGGGGTTTTCTATCAACAATTCAATGTATTTTTTTAGTGAATAACCACTCACAAATTAGTATGACAGACATATTGATTGCTTTTGCGGTATCATAACAATACAACAAATTGCTACTAATTCTCCAGAATTGTTTCTGATGAATATGGAGAAGCATATGAAGCAGTAAATTCCCCTCATATATTATTAAATGCTTTCTGTGTCCCATGCAGTCTTGCATTCGATACCAAAATGAGACATGGTATCGCATCCTATAATTGCAAGGAATAAAGGAAAAATTAGTCTTCTTTTGATAAGTTGCTTTGACATTTAAAAATAATTTTATATCATAGATCACCTGGGAATAATCGCAATAAAAATATGTAGCAAACAGCGTAAATAAATACCAAGTTAACAATTACAATGTTTTTGCTTGAGAAAACTGCACTTGGTTAATAAATACTATCACACCAAGTTAAAAAGAGTCAGTATCAGTTAAAACTCCCACTAAATTGTCGCTGTCAAAAGATTCTCCTAAAAATTCACAAGATTCCGACCGGAGTCCTGGAAGCTAAAAAAAATAAAAAAAAAGTGAAAAGGCACAAGCCTTTGTGCCAGAAATCCTAATCTTAAACAAATGAAACAATGCCTGTTGGCTGCTTGCATTCATTGTGATGTACAGCTGGTTGTGGAACACAACCAGCTGGAAGAAGAAGAGGGCTAAAGGCCCACATTTTGTTGAAGTCTGTGTTAGTTTTTGCCTGTAGGTCCCACCGAGCACACCTCTTCCCAGGGACATTCTAGGTAAGTATCATATGTGGTGCTATAAAGTTCCCGGACTGAGGCAAAAATCACCTACCTGAAACTGTCTCCCTCGAAGTACTCTCCTTGAGAGGCTATACACTGATCCCAACGCCTTTGACACTTCTTGAAACATTTCTGAAACTCTTCTTTCTTAAAGGCGTCTAATATGGCCAGCGATTTTGCTTGAATCTCTTCCACGTCGTTTAAACGCCGGCCCGTAACTGCAAGTTTCTATTTTTGGGAAGAGAAAGATTTCACAGGTGGCTAACCCTGGGGACTAGCGTGGGGAATAACCGACATGTTGTTTTTGGCCAGAAAAAGCTAGACAGAATGAGCAGCGTGAGCGAGGGCATTGTCATGAAGCAATCACTGCAAGACCACAACGCCGGACATTTGTTTCTCACTTCTATCCTCAAAGATCACAATTTCCATTACAACAATATCCGTGAATACTTTGAATATCCGCAGTTTAAATTTCTCACTGAACTGTATCAAAATATTTATGTAGGTATAAGTGCATGTGGAGATAGGATAATTTAGGGAAGAGTGAATGAAGGGGAGAGTGCATGTAAATACAAATATTATTTGTATGAATTAATACACGGCACAGTATGTCTTGGAGAAGACTGGGATAATTTGCAACTTAATAATTTTTGTTTCTTTCCTCAATTCTTCATTGTAATAATCATCATCCTATTCACTTCTAATTAACTCTTTTTTTTGTCTGGTAGCAGTGATGTGAACAAAAGAGGCCGCAATTTTCTCAGGTCAGTTGAGCTAAAAAAAATGTACTCCAAATTTCTGTTTCTTTTTAAAAACATCTAGTTTTTAATGTAAAGCTTTTATTATTTATGGAATTTCAAGTTTTTCTGACTGCAATAAACCAAGAGCAACTACTAATTGGAATTACACTATCAGAGCAATTTTTTTTTAATATAGACTGCAATTTCACTAAATTCACTCGAAATGTATTAATAAGCTTTTGCAAATAAAATTATATTAAAAACTAAATTAATAAAAGAGCACAATATAATCACAAAATGTATAATTAAATTAATATTTTCGTGCTACCAGATTCGGACGCAGTGACTATGGCGACTATGACAACAATGGCAACGAGGAACTCACTGATTCCGTTGACAAGAGAAGTCGCAATTTCCTACGTTTCGGACGCGATCCTTCACGCAATTTCCTGAGGTTCGGTCGCTCCGTTGACTGTCAGCTCAGTTCCCTATCACACGATGGCTGTGGTGTGAAATCCAGATCCCTCGAAACCTCTTCTGAACCCTCAACCACACAAGAGCAGCAAAACCTCTCATCATCCCACAACATTAAGTCTTCTGAATCAGGGAAGATAACTTCTCAGCGCTGGAAGAGAGCTGCTCCAGGTGTATATGTATCATTGCCTTCTTACAGCCCCTCCGCCTGGGCCAGAGATATCCGTCCAGAAGATGAAATGATTAACGAATTCTCTTCTGAGGAAATAAAGGGCGTAAACAAACGTGGGTATAACCGAGGCTTTTTGCGTTTCGGCCGCAACCGCAATTTTCTGAGATTCGGCAAACGTGATGAAATTGTCGGACACCCAGGATCTTCCTCCTCTTCCTCTGAAACCGGCGAGTCAGTGCTGGATGTTAGACCTGTCAGAGCGCCCAGGAGAAATTTTATTAGATTCGGTTGAAATGGAAGATGAAACCCGACTCCATCCTAACCTATGACAATTAATTACTGATAAGTGACGTTGTCAACACATTATTATGCCCAGTATTATAGCCATTCTCTGACAGCTGCCGTATATGTTTAGACTATATTATTATTTTCCTTCTGTTTCTCTTTTATATTACCTTTTAAATAAGTTGGTAGATACAGTATGTAAGTAAAAACTGATTCAATAAATACATATTTGTATAAAATACGTAAAAAAATATGTGATTCTAATATGAAATGGCAACAAAAAAAAATAAAAATAATATTGTTTACTTAAGAGCCAGCACCAATGTACATATATGAAAATCTGATTGTTGGATATATTGATTTCGCATGTAGTTTATCCTTATAAATTTAATTTATTCAATAAGAGAAAAATAAATTTTAATAATCAAACAGGAATGACAATGTAGCAATGTTTCTTTTAGATTTATTAAAGTATATAAAAAATCTTGATTCTTCTTATTATTCTCATTTGTAACTACGAGTAAATATATATTTTTATGTCAAGAGTTTCAAATTGTTTAGTTCAGATATTGAACATCCTTTGTGTGAATATTTTATTATTTAACATATTTTCCAGTAAAAAAATTACTTTTAAAAGCCCTAATCAGTGAATATAGTCGAAAATATCCTTATTTGTTAACGATAATTCAATTAAATTACAGTCCAAAATGCCCATAAATCAACATTAATTTTTCATAACATTACTTAATATTTACACTAATTCAAATTCATTTTTTTTATTTCTCTTATGCAGTACATATATAATTTAGCTAACATGTTTTAATAACATTGAAAGATTCTAACATGAAATGCATTTCAAGAAAACTAATTCTAATGCTTAAAAAATACTTCAGAATTGGACATTATTAAGTAGGATTAATTATGCAGTTAATTACTATTAAATGGATGCTAATAAAGGTAGCTAAATGAACAATTGTACAATTTTAAGTAACATTTCCTATCCAGTTAACTACAATTATATGCCTAATAAGAAAGATAGCTAATATACCTGGAATATACCTTTTGTATATAGTTCTACTCTCTTCAAATTATGTCCTAGAATTTGTATTGATAAAGCCACTGGATGGCGAAACGTCTACAATAAAGATACCCAGATGTTGCACATGTGTCTAAATTCATCTTCTCTGGGTTAGTTCAGAAGGGATAGAGTTTCATAGATTTTTTTTTTTTTTTTTACATTTTATTAGTTTCCAATAAATATACATATATAAGTCATGTTGCAAATTATACAACAGCAATTCTTTGGTTAAACAGTGAAAATATCGAAAATATCAGAAAACTATGCCCTAAAACCCTTACCTCTACCACCAGTGAACTCTTGTCCCCTTTCCCCTAATAAATAAATACAGAGTCCACAAAACATAAACCCAAATAATGAAATACAGTCCACCATAACATATTCTCTATTCCTAAGGATATACAGTGAATACTCATTGACGACTGCAAATAAATTTTACAGTGCACAAAATTAAAATTACATTTTACAGTTCCGAAACGTTCAATAATTACATGGTACAAATTGCTCAACAGCAATTTCCTTTAATAAGCTATGCATATATCAGTAAAACATACCCCTAACCATTTATCTACAATTAGTGAACTCCTGTCCCCTTCCCCCTTATGCTTGATACAGAGTCCACAAAAAACATAAACCCCAATAATGCCATACCAAGTTCACTATAACATTAGCTCTAGTTCTAATGCTATGCTGTTAACTACAAATAAAATGTACAGTGTGCACAGATAACAAATAACAAAACCCCAAGAATGATACATAGTCCACAATAACCATGACTAGTCCTAATACTATGCAGTGAATACTGCAAATGAAATATACAGTGTGCACAAATAACAAATAACAAAACCCAAATAATGATACATAGTCCACAATAACAGTGACTAGTCCTGATAATATGCTGTGAATACGGCAAATAAAATTTACCGTGAGCACAAAATAATCCTACCACACAATGTTTCCAGCCTCCTGAACTCCACGGAGACTACTACCCTTGTTTCATCTCTGTACTAAGTATAGTCCAAGATATTCATACCACTCTCACCAAACCTAACCACACCATGCCCCCCGGCACCAGAGGATCATGCCAAACCCCTACAAAACACCTTACTCCCCCCTCCCCCTTGCAAAACCCCAACCTCACATTCACTCCACCACACACACATCCACTTCCAACACACTATTAATCTAGACAGTCACCCGGTCCCCCAACTGTGATGTCATCCATCCCCCGTCCTCTAATGGCTTAACCCCCCCCTATCTACCTATCTACGTATGCCTCTCCACCACACCACACCTACCCAATGCTCCACCAGCGCCTCTGTCAAGCCCTTTCATTACCATATCTGTCTCCCAATAAACCCTGCACACTCAATTTCCTGTACCCCTCTGAAAAGCTCGAATCCCACTCCCTCCCATATATTAAACGATTCCTACACATAGTGCGATATATACGTCCTGCCACAGCCCCCATCCTTTCCCTAACACTCATGTCCCTTAATTTCCACGACATGCACACGAAGTCCACCATACAGTACAGTAATCCCTTTTATCCCTATGTCTAACCCTCCCAAATCCAAGTAAATAGCCCATAACAAGGGATACCCCCACCCAAACCCCTTAACACCCCTCCCATCCACCTACGAACCCCATCCAGAGTTTCACAAAAATATACTGCATGCAGAGCCGACTCCGGCAAGCCACACTTCTGACATTTCCCGTCTTTCGCCAATCCCATACGGAATAAATTCTCCCGTGACGCCACTGCCCCATGTAAAAACCGAAACATCAGCTCCCGGTCCCTCGCCGGCAACCTCAGATCCCTGAACCCCTTCCATATGCCCTTCCAGTCATATACTGGATAAACCGCCTCCCCTTCCACCGTCTCCTCCCCAGCACCAAACCTCATTATAACTGCAACACTCAACCTTTGTGGCTCACGTATAACCAACAAGCACCGCAGCCAATCTCTGCACTGCCCAAGTTCCCTCTCACCCCACCACTCCCCTACTTCCCGCAGCACCCCTTCCACCCCAGCCACACCTCTAGACCCCAACCCTCCCCTCCTTACCACACAACGTTTCACATACATACACAACAATCTCCTTTCCAACCATATTAAACCCAAACCTCCAGAAATTACCCTTTTCCTAACTATCTCCTTCTTGAGCCAATGTCTACCATGTGCCCAGATAAACTTAAATACCCTGCTCTCCAATTCTTTAACATCCCAACTTAATAAAGGAAAAATGTTGGCAATATACCATATCTTACTATATATCATGTTATTAACCGCAATGACCCTCTGCCACAACGTTAGCTCTCCCGCTCTCCAACTATTCAACCGCTCCGTCGCACTTTTAACTACATTCCTCGAATTCACCTCTCTCGCCTCATCCCTGTCCCTCGTGTAAACAATACCACATATTTTCACCCTGTCCACAATTTTCCACCCATACCTGCTACCCAACCGCCCCCACCCAGCGCCTACCTCCAACAATATGGATTTAGCTCCATTGACCCTCATGCCAGTTGCCCTACAGAAAGACTTTAAGTGTATTCCTATGTTAACCAGTCCCACCTCGTGACACACTAACACCGTCGTGTCATCTACATATCCCACCACATTTCTAATCCCTTATCCCTCCCCCAACCCCTTCCCATCCCCACTAATCTGTAAACGGATCCTGTAAGCAGCGAAAGGATCTGCGACAGGGACAACCCTGTCGCAGACCCCTTTCCATCCTAACCACCCTCCCAACCTACCATTTATTTGCACCCTCACACTTGCCCCTGCATATAACGCCCTAACCCAATCCAGCACTTCCAATCCAAACCCCTGCCTTTCCATTATTCCAAACATACTCTCACGCTCCACACTATCATATGCTCCTTCCAATCCAGTGCAAGTATTCCTCCCTCTTCCTCTCTATCTATGAAATCTTTAATACGTTCATGTCCCTCCCCACACCCTTCCCGGTATCCCCCTGTCCTTCCTCAATCACCCCCTATCACCCTTTTAATCTATTACCTAAAATTATAGCATATATTTTATAATCCGTATTCATAAGGACTAAAGGTCTATAATTCTCTAATGTTTGGCTTCCTTCCCCTTCCTCACTAATACCATTACCCCCATACCCATGTCCCTCCCCATTACACCTGTCCTTTTCATACCATTCATCACACCTACCATACAATCCTTTATAATGTCCCAATTCTCCTTATAAAATTCATTTGCCAAACCATCCATACCTGGAGCCTTGCGTTTACTTAATCCTTCCACTGCCTCCCACACCTCCCTCTCACTATTCATGCCCTCCAATCCCTCCCGATCTTCCCTACTCAACCTCTCCCTAATCTGTCCCAATAAAATGCTCCTTTCCTCCATACCCCCCCCCCCCCCCACTGCTCATGTGCCTTGCAAACCACTTATCAGCATACACATTCATTCCTTCCGTGGAATTTATTCTCATACACTTCACATAATTCCCCATGTTTTCATCCACTTCCAGATACTCCAATGACATTCTATCCCGTCTCTGTTTACACTTCCCCAAAACATACTGTGAGGGTCTATCCCCCACAACACATCATCCATTCCTGCTTTCATTCTACATGCCCCAAACCTCTCATTCTGCAAGGTCTTCAACCTATCTTTCAACACCTTAATTTCCTCTGTCATTCTATGTCCTCCCGCATATAACAGTCTTTCAAGAGTCCCTCAATGTAATTTTGTAAACCGTATCTCCATCCGCTTCTTCCCTTCCCAACCTCTGATAGTAGCTTGGATGCCAGGCTTCCCGTGCTTACCCACCAATCCACCAAAGCCCCCTCTCCCTACTCCCCATCCAAAACCCACCCCACCAATCCCTAAATTCCCCCTTTTACCATCACCCTTTAATAACTGAACATTTAATTTCCAAAAACCCTATACCATTTTGCAACCCCTTCCACCCCACCTCCACCAACACTCCCCGATGATCCGTGAAACCCACATCCAAATATTGCACCCCCACTACCACGCTACCTGTTACATAAATCCTGTCTAGTCGAGCCGCATCCCTCTTCTAACAAACGTAGGCTCACCCGCACCTCCCACCCCAATCACGTCTTTCAAACCTACCCTCCTAAGTACATCCCTTAAGGCTGCAAGTACACAACCTCCTCCCGCGGCTCTACATCCCTCTCTCTAATTACACAATTAAAATCCCTCCAACAATCGTTACATTTGGCAAATCCGACATGCATAAATCATGTAATCCCAAACAAAATCCCCCTTTACCTTCCTTGCCGCCTCCTGGCATGTACACTCTAAAAACATACCCTAACTCCACTCCACTCCCCATCTACTCTAACCAGCCTACCCCCCCACACTCCTCCCATCGCAAAGGTTTGAAAGGGCTTGACACTGCCACTGCTACCGCCACCCCCCCTTTAATCTACTGGATGAACTTGCAAACACTTTGTATCCATTCAAAAGTAATTCCCCACCACACCTATAATTGTGTTCCTGTATAAAAGCAACTGTCACACCATACCTTCGCAACGAACACTCCACCCAAGCCCTCTTAATTTCATCCCTCAACCCATTTACATTAAGTGTTAAACACTTGAAAACTATGTCAAGGGTTTGCCCCTAGGCCTCTGTGGAAGTTGTACCCCTGACTTCCCTTTACTCATTTTACCCGTTTGCTTCCCTCCCTTAAAAGTACCCCTCTCTAGTACCAAACCTAGATCTTTTTTAGCAACTTCCACCGAAGCCTTTTTACAGATCCTCTGCGCCGGTGTCAGCACATCCTCACTGCCTGATGAATTGCCAGACCTTTTACGTGTCCTCTTTATGTCTTCTACACTACTTGCATCCTCGGTCTGATGGACCTCCACCTGCACATCCTCCATAATTAAGTGTTGTTCCACTGGACTGGCACTCTCCACACTTTCCACCACATTTACTGCATCTATCAAACCATCATTAGTGCTTACACTTAGCACCGGCAAAGGGTCGTCCAACATTTCCTTTAATATTTGTTCCAGTGGTACCTCCTCTGCCGGACTCTCATGGTGATCACAGTCAACCACTGGTAGAACAGTTTCCTGTGTTAGGGTCTGACAAACCACCTCAGAACCCTCCACAATCTCACTCCAGAGTTTCGTCTGCTTCTCCCGTTGCGTCTCCTCCTTCTGTTCCTCTCTCTGCGCCTGCACTTTCACTACTCGTTGCTCTGGCACTTGTCTGGGTCCCATCCTCCTCATGCAGTCAGCCGCCACATGATCGTAGGCGCCACACAGGCGACACGTCCTGCGCTGTCCCATGTAAGTCACGTACACTTGGGTCCTGAAGTCTGGTATAACAACGTAGGACGGTATGGGGTGCTTCAATGTCATTTTCAACGAGTACGACCCCTCATGGAGGCCCATCAGCGGTCCCTCGCTCCACTTTCCAGGTGTTGCTGCGTGTATCGTACCATACGCACTGAAGACCGTACTGATGTCCGTCGGGTCCGCTTCGAATGGGACGTTCTTCAAACATACCCAAGTGTACGTACGTGAAACGTCCTTCAATCGTACCTGAAGGCCAGTGTGCACCGTGTAGACATGATCCTGGTGTTGATCTACGAGTCGGTCATAAACTTCTGCCATCAGTAGCTTCACAAATACTCTATTCATCCCATTCAGGGCAACGCCATACAAATCTCCTATGTCAAGACCATACACATCTCGTAATATCGTCGGTAAGACAGTCCCGGCCGTTGCAGGGTTTAGAACGCCAGTCACAAGGTCAACACAGACAGTATTCAGATGTCTCCTCCCTGCTGTCGCCATGTTGCTTTGGAAAACCAAAGTGCTGTAAAGCGTCGCCAGGGGTCAGGTCAGAGCACCACACACCCTCGCACCACCAGAGCTGGGCTGCGAATGCCGTTTCATAGATTTAGTGTGCCCGGATATACGTCCTGAAAGTCAAAGTTCCATAATTTTGCAATATCCGAAAATATGTCTGAATAAGACTGCAGAAGTTTAGTGGAATCTTTCCAGCGCCTCTTTGAACTCTGGAAGATACTACTGAACAGGAAGATACTAGCGATATTCCAGAAATAATTAATTATGTAGAACAGGATGATAGTAAACTATGCATGATTAGGGTCACAAGTGACATGGTCCTTAGACAAATAGATAAATTAAAACCTAACAAATCCCCAGGCCCTGATGAACTGTATGCAAGGGTTCTAAAGGAATGTAAAGAGGAGCTTAGCAAACCTATGGCTAATCTTTTCAACATATCACTGCAAACTGGCATGGTGCCAGATAAGTGGAAAATGGCAAATGTAATACCTATTTTCAAAGCAGGTGACAGGTCCTTAGCTTCGAACTATAGACCAATAAGCCTAACCTCCATAGTGGGAAAATTTATGGAATCAATAATAGCCGAGGCAATTCGCAGCCATCTTGAAAAGCATAAATTAATCGACGAATCTCAGCACGGTTTTACAAAAGGGCGTTCCTGCCTTACAAATTTAATAATTTTTTTCACTAAGGTATTTGAGGAGGTAGATAATGGTAATGAATATGATATTGTGTATATGGACTTCAGAGACTATTGAGGAAAATTAAGGCACACGGAATAGGAGGAGAAATTTTTTCCTGGATAGAGGAATGGTTGACAAATAGGCAGCAGAGAGTTTGCATAAATGGGGAGAAATCAGAGTGGGGGAGCATCACAAGCGGTGTTCCACAGGGGTCAGTATTGGGCCCCTTGTTGTTCACAATCTACATAAACGACATAGATGAGGGAATAAATAGCGACATAAGCAAATTTGCAGATGACACCAAAATAGGCCGTCCAATTCATTCAAATGAGGACATTAGAGCACTCCAGGAAGATTTGAATAGACTGATGCAGTGGTCGGAGAAGTGGCAGATGCAGTTTAATATAGACAAATGCAAAGTTCTAAATATTGGACAGGACAATAACCATGCCACATATAAACTAAATAATGTAGATCTTAATACTACTGATTGCGAAAAGGATTTAGGAGTTCTGGTTAGCAGTAATCTAAAACCAAGACAGCAGTGCGTAAGTGTTCGCAATAAAGCGAACAGAATCCTTGGCTTCATATCAAGAAGCATAAATAATAGGAGTCCTCAGGTTGTTCTTCAACTCTATATATCCTTGGTTAGGCCTCATCTAGATTATGCTGCACAGTTTTGGTCACCGTATTACAGAATGGATATAAATGCTCTGGAAAACGTACAAAGGAGGATGACTAAGTTGATCCCATGTATCAGAAATCTTCCCTATGAGGATAGACTGAGGGCCCTGAATCTGCACTCTCTAGAAAGGCGTAGAATTAGGGGGGATATGATTGAGGTGTATAAATGGAAAACAGGAATAAATAAAGGGGATGTAAATAGCATGCTAAAAATATCTAGTATTGACAGGACTCGCAGCAATGGCTTTAAGTTGGATAAATTCAGATTCAGGAAGGATATAGGGAAGCATTGGTTTGGTAATAGAGTTGTCGATTAGTGGAACAAACTCCCGATTACAGTTATAGAGGCTAAAACGTTGTGTAGTTTTAAAAATAGGCTAGATAAATATATGAGTGGGTGCGGGTGGGTGTGAGTTGGTCCTGACTAGCTTGTGCTACTAGGTCAGATGCCGTGCTCCTTCCTTAAGTGAATGTAACCTGACCTGGCTGGGTCGGGGCATTGGCTTAAGCCGGTGGGAGACTTGGACCTGCCTCGCATGGGCCAGTAGGCCTGCTGCAGTGTTCCTTCTTTCTTATGTTCTTCTTATAAGCTGTTGAAAGGAACTGATTGGTAAATAATCAGCTCAAAACATCCCGATAGACTTTTGCATTAAAACTGGTATCTTGGTCACTTTGAATGGTCCATGTGATTTCCATTTGATATAAAAATCACCTTTGGACTTCAAAAAGTTGCCTTAGCATTTATAATACGCAGAGGCACTGCCTCAAAATACTTGGTACTTTTATCAGGTAACTTCATATTAGTTACCTGATTTTGCATTAGGAAAAGGCTCCACACAGTCTATGATCAAGTTTTCAAAAGGTTCTCCATCAGCTGATATGGGACGTAGTGGGGCAGGTTTGATGTAATATCAAGGTTTTCCCACCCGGCAGAACCTGATGTAGCCCCGGACATCTTGTTTAAACATGGCCAGTTAAACGGTTTAGATCTGCGGTATAAGGTTTTGATAACACCATTGCGGGCGACCCATAGCTGAATTATTGTCTGGGCCCTAAACCTATCAGGTGTGGACATCTCTATTATCTCTATCAGTAGTCATTTTTATCAGTAAATTATTTTTAAGTTGATTTTTAAGTTGATTTAAAGTTGATTAAGAGGGACTGCATCAGCGTCTGTGGCCGCCGACATAAAGGTAGATGCAAGAGTTGCTGCTCTTCCCTTAATTAACGTCCGTCCGTCGGGCTTGGAAGCTGGAGCATTTGTCAGTTCTGTTATCTAATGAGTGGAAGTTTTGACCAAGGAACTATCACTTGATTTTCGATTTCCTTGACAGCTGCCATCATAAAGCAACGTGTCCAACCCTGTGTCGGAGTCTCCCAAGGTAAGGTCAGCATTCTCACAGGCGGGAGAGATACATTATTATATACACATGGAAAATTCTCGAGGGCTTAGTACCAAACTTGCACACAAAAATCACTCCCTACGAAAGCAAAAGACTCGGCAGGCGATGTAACATTCCCCCAATGAAGAGCAGGGGTGCCACTAGCACGTTGAGGGACAACACAATAAGTGTGAGGGGCCCAAGATTGTTCAACTGCCTCCCAGCATACATCAGGGGGATTACCAACAAGCCCCTGGCTGTCTTCAAGCAGGCACTGGACAGGCACCTCAAGTCGGTACCTGATCAGCCGGGCTGTGGTTCGTACGTTGGACTGCGTGCGGCCAGCAGTAACAGCCTGGTTGATCAGGCTCTGGTCCAACAAGAGGCCTGGTCACGGACCGGGCCGCGGGGGCGTTGACCCCTGGAATTCTCTCCAGGTAGACTCCAGGTAGGTCACTGATTCAAGAGAGACTACAAGATATGGACACACTCAAGAAGAGAGGATGTCGTTACCTATTAAGAGTAGGTATTTTCTCCTTTCCTGTATATTATATTCTTCCATCTCAAAAACACGCTGTTCCTTCACCTCCTATTGTGTACGTTTCGCCAGTTCGAAAGACAACGAAGCAGATTGATCCTGAGGTAAACCAGGTCCAACATTTGCTTCTACAACTAGCGGCATATTAGGCAGACGGTCAGAAGTATGATCAGCACTAACACGATCAAAGAAAACGGAGTGGGGAGCAGAGACTAGTATTAGCTTCCTGAGCTGCAGTCATACGAGACTGAGACGCCAATGATTTCGACATCAGTTTTTAAGAATTTGCTTATAAAACTGTGAAGCAGTAAATGTACGTAGGTGTTCAATTTCAACAGAGCGAGCAGTACGCCAACAGCGCTGAATAGATAGATAGTCCGGACAAGGATTGCAAAATATATACACTCTTCCGTAGCTCGGTTGGTAGCACACTCAGCTTACATTGAGTGTCCGTGGTTCGATCCTCGGTACGGGTATCTGGCCGTAAATCAAGTCTTTAGACAATAAACAATCCAAGCAAATAAAGGCAAAGACAAATGCAAGAATGTAGTTTTTAGTACTTCTATATTCCCTTCACCAAGATATTTATAGTAAGTACTCAGCTCACACACTGAGGTTCGGAGTTTCAATCTCCGGTACGGCTGGAAAACATTAGGGACGTGTTTCCATAAGACACCCGCTGACCCTGTTCACCCATCAGTATATAATGGGTACCTGGGTGTTAGTGGACTGGTGTGGGTCGCATCCTGGGACAAAACTGACTTAATTTGCGGGAAATGCTCAGCATAACAAGGGGCTTTCTATATAGTAGTATGTCATTGATGTCAACTATGGTCTGTATACCTTGTACATGTAGAAATAAAGATATTATTATTAATTATTATTATTATTATTATTATTATTATTATTATTATTATTATTATTATTATTATTATTATTATTATTATTATTATTATTATTATTATTAGGCAGCTCACACGTAGTAATCAGAGGAATAAAGACTATTTTCATAAATGAATTAGTGTAACTTGTAACGACGATTGTGACTGGTTGACAAAATTAATTGGCGGTAATTTCTGTGCTTATATATGGAAATAGATTTATAAATGTATACATGAATTTATTACCATTCGGATATTATATCAAATATTATAAAAAAAATGATTTGAAAAGTTGACCGAATATATTGTAAGGGAAGTATATTATGATAACAGGTCCGTAATCATCATTCATCAGTCATGTAAACAATTTTGATATACGAGGTCTATAGAATGTCTTACAAAAATACTGTTAATTTGTATAATATATAATTTAAAATAATACTCCTCTAAGGTTTTTAATAAAGCCATGTAGCTACTTTTTATGTTATTATTTAACACATAAATAATAGCATTCACTTGTTTAACGATGCGTACATATGGACAAGTGACCTTGAAAACCAGTAACTAACACAACAGACCAGTTAATGAGTAATGACATTAGTATTATCGCAGATAAATTAAATGATTTAATAATTAATCCCTGTCTGTCTCTGTCCCTCTCTCTCCCTCTCTCATTCTTTTTTTCTCGCTCTTTTTCTTTCTAGTTCTCTCTCACTCTGTATCTGTCTCTTTCTCTCTCCTCTCTCTCTCTCCCTCCATCAACCATTTAGTTACTCACTAATTTGGCGTGTGATCATAATGGTTGGCAGACAGCGGACTGTAGGTGTTACTGGAAAATCTTTGTTTACTGTGAGAGACATATAAACATGAAGCAACCTAAGAGGCCAAGACCGTCACACTGGCCAAGACCGTCACACTGGCCAAGACCGTCACACTGGCCAAGACCGTCACACTGGCCAAGACCGTCACACTGGCCAAGACCGTCACACTGGCCAAGACCGTCACACTGGCACCTCTCCAACCCATTTTTAAAGCTACTATAGTTTGAATGACATTTGATGCCAATGTTTGACTAGTATATGGCAGGTTGGCACGATAGTCGAGTTTTCACTGTGGGTCACGGTAGATCATCAGCATAACAAGTAGCTGAAGATCTTACTTTACCAGTACAGAACAATAATGTTTATTAACTTTCTCCTAGAACACTTTATGAGGGTTGTTAATGCTGTTTCTTTGGACAGCTTTAAAAGTTGGTTAGACAAATATCTTAGTAAGAACTGATGAATCTGGATAAGACGAATGTAATCTTACTTAATATTAAATAAATATTAAAGTAAACTTTCACTATTCAAAATGTACATGATAAACGCAGAGCATGTGTGTACCGCTGGCTTCATGTGTGTACCGCTGGCTTCATGTGTGTACCGCTGGCTTCATGTGTGTACCGCTATCTTCATGTGTGTACCGCGGGCTTCATGTGTGTGCCGCTGGCTTCATGTGTGTACCGCTGGCTTCATGTGTGTTCCAATGGCTTCATGTGTGTACCGCTGGCTTCATGTGTGTACCGCTGGCTTCATGTGTGTACCGTTATCTTCATGTGTGTACCGCGGGCTTCATGTGTGTGCCGCTGGCTTCATGTGTGTACCGCTGGCTTCATGTGTGTTCCAATGGCTTCATGTGTGTACCGCTGGCTTCATGTGTGTACCGCTGGCTTCATGTGTGTACCGCTGGCTTCATATGTGTCCCGCTGGCTTCATGTGTGTGCCGCTGGCTTCATGTGTGTACCGCTGGCTTCATGTGTGTACCGCTATCTTCATGTGTGTACCGCGGGCTTCATGTGTGTGCCGCTGGCTTCATGTGTGCACCGCTGGCTTCATGTGTGTACCGCTGGCTTCATGTGTGTACCGCTATCTTCATGTGTGTACCGCGGGCTTCATGTGTGTGCCGCTGGCTTCATGTGTGTACCGCTGGCTTCATGTGTGTTCCAATGGCTTCATGTGTGTACCGCTGGCTTCATGTGTGTACCGCTGGCTTCATGTGTGTACCGCTGGATTCATGTGTGTACCGCTATCTTCATGTGTGTACCGCGGGCTTCATGTGTGTGCCGCTGGCTTCATGTGTGTACCGCTGGCTTCATGTGTGTTAAAATGGCTTCATGTGTGTACCGCTGGCTTCATGTGTGTACCACTGGCTTCATGTGTGTACCGCTGGCTTCATGTGTGTACCGCGGGCTTCATGTGTGTACCGCTGGCTTCATGTGTGTACCGCTGGCTTCATGTGTGTACCGCGGGCTTCATGTGTGTGCCGCTGGCTTCATGTGTGTACCGCTGGCTTCATGTGTGTTCCACTGGCTTCATGTGTGTACTGCTGGCTTCATGTGTGTACCGCTGGCTTCATGTGTGTGCCGCTGGCTTCATGTGTGTACCGCTGGCTTCATGTGTGTTCCAGTGGCTTCATGTGTGTACCGCTGGCTTCATGTGTGTACCGCTGGCTTCATGTGTGTGCCGCTGGCTTCATGTGTGTACTGCTATCTTCATGTGTGTACCGCGGGCTTCATGTGTGTACCGCTGACTTCATGTGTGTACCGTTGGCTTCATGTGTGTACCGCTGGCTTCATGTGTGTACCGCTGGCTTCATGTGTGTACCGCTGGCTTAATGTGTGCCGCTGGCTTCATGTGTGTACCGTGGGCGTCATGTGTGTACCGCTGGCTTCATGTGTTTACCGCTGGCTTCATGTGTGTACCGCTGGCTTCATGTGTGTACCGCTATCTTCATGTGTGTACCGCGGTCTTCATGTGTGTGCCGCTGGCTTCATGTGTGTACCGCTGGCTTCATGTGTGTTCCACTGGCTTCATGTGTGTACCGCTGGCTTCATGTGTGTACCGTGGGCTTCATGTGTGTACCGCTGGCTTCATGTGTGTACCGCTGGCTTCATGTGTGTACCGCTGGCTTCATGTGTGTACCGCTATCTTCATGTGTGTTCCGCGGGCTTCATGTGTGTGTGCCGCTGGCTTCATGTGTGTACCGCTGGCTTCATGTGTGTACCGCTGGCTTCATGTGTGTTCCGCTGGCTTCATGTGTGTACCGCTGGCTTCGTGTGTGTACCACTGACTTCATGTGTGTACCGCTGGCTTCATGTGTGTACTGCTGGCTTCATGTGTGTACCGCTGGCTTCATGTGTGTAGTGGGGGTAGAACGAGTTAGGAACAAGCAACAAGCAGTTTGATAATTCAGTAAACACACATACCCGGCCCTCTCTCTCTCTCTCTCTCTCTCTCTCTCTCTCTCTCTCTCTCTCTCTCTCTCTCTCTCTCTCTCTCACACATACACACACTTACATGACCGTAATACCCTGGCCCTCTCTCTCACACTTACATGACCGTAATGGTAGATCTGAACACTGTATGAATGCTATTGTGCCTGATGTAAAATAACAGGGAACACAATTAGCTTTAATTCTCCCTGTGTAACTATCATACAAAATAGAGGTTAGGTAAGTAAGGTTCGTCAGGAAACAGGACAAGTGTTTCCTGGCGCGGGTCTTAGTCAGATGACCCCTCCATTGGAGCTTTTGGTCATCTGACCGAGGCCTTCCGCTGGCTTACCGGTCCACCCATTTAAAAATTATGGTCAGTTATAACCATTTATTAGTTACAAAATAGAGTAGGAGAACATTGCAGATGTATCCAATTTCGCTAACAAAATTAATAACTTAGACACATTTACAACCCCCTCCCTACCCCTCCATATTGTTAAATGTTATTTAACTTCATCTAGGACTATATTAATGGAAGGTTGTATTTTTCTGAAAATTAAAAAAAAAAAATTCTATACTTAAGACCATACTCATCAGTCTGTTCCGTTTAATTTATATAAATTATTTGGCTTCTCAGTTGTCATGATTATTTAGTCTCGTTTATCGCTACGAATAATGAATCATTAGCAGCTCATTTACTAATTAATTTTATACATAATTACATCCTTGTTGCACATAGGTTTTCTTTAACAATTATAATGTTATGAAAGTTTTAGATGAATTCACTTTAAAATTAGACATTTATTTTTTACGTTTTCATTAGCTGAAGAGTCAAATTTTGGACTATTAACAGGTTGGTTTTTGGATTAAAATTACCGTTTCTTGCTATCAGTTTATAGCAATCAAGCCACATTGATGACGTAGATTTCGGTCTATTTGATGATTAAACTAGGCCGGAAATAGGCCCAAAAACTAGTGTCTTTGGCCGAATTACCCCATCAGTTAACCCTCAAAGAAGCTATTTCTAGGTTTATATAGATCTCCTCTGACCTTCAAATCGACCTTAGTAAATAACCACTTCGCGGAAATCACAGATGCAAGGCGTCATAACTCATAAATCACAGATGCAAGGCGTCATAACTCATAAATCACAGATGCAAGGCGTCATAACTCATAAATCACAGATGCAAGGCGACATAACTCATAAATCACAGCTGCAAGGTGACATAACTCATAAATCACAGATGCAAAGCGACATAACTCATAAATCACAGGTGCAAGGCGACATAACTCATAAATCACAGGTGCAAGGCGTCATAACTCATAAATCACAGGTGCAAGGCGACATAACTCATAAATCACAGGTGCAAGGCGTCATAACTCATAAATCACAGGTGCAAGGCGTCATAACTCATAAATCACAGATGCAAGGCGACATAACTCATAAATCACAGGTGCAAGGCGACATAACTCATAAATCACAGATGCAAGGCGACATAACTCATAAATCACAGGTGCAAGGCGACATAACTCATAAATCACAGGTGCAAGGCGACATAACTCATAAATCACAGATGCAAGGCGACATAACTCATAAATCACAGATGCAAGGCGACATAACTCATAAATCACAGGTGCAAGGCGACATAACTCATAAATCACAGGTGCAAGGCGACATAACCCATAAATCACAGGTGCAAGGCGACATAACTCATAAATCACAGGTGCAAGGCGTCATAACTCATAAATCACAGATGCAAGGCGACATAACTCATAAATCACAGGTGCAAAGCGACATAACTCATAAATCACAGATGCAAGGCGACATAACTCATAAATCACAGGTGCAAGGCGACATAACTCATAAATCACAGGTGCAAGGCGACATAACTCATAAATCACAGATGCAAGGCGACATAACTCATAAATCACAGATGCAAGGCGACATAACTCATAAATCACAGGTGCAAGGCGACATAACTCATAAATCACAGGTGCAAGGCGACATAACTCATAAATCACAGGTGCAAGGCGACATAACTCATAAATCACAGGTGCAAGGCGACATAACTCATAAATCACAGATGCAAGGCGACATAACTCATAAATCACAGGTGCAAGGTGTCATAGCTCATAAATCACAGATGCAAGGCGTCATAACTCATAAATCACAGGTGCAAGGCGACATAACTCATAAATCACAGGTGCAAGGCGTCATAACTCATAAATCACAGGTGCAAGGCGACATAACTCATAAATCACAGGTGCAAGGCGTCATAACTCATAAATCACAGGTGCAAGGCGTCATAACTCATAAATTACAGGTGCAAGGCGTCATAACTCATAAATCACAGGTGCAAGGCTTCATAACTCATAAATCACAGGTGCAAGGCGACATAACTCATAAATCACAGGTGCAAGGCGTCATAACTCATAAATCACAGGTGCAAGGCGTCATAACTCATAAATCACAGGTGCAAGGCGTCATAACTCATAAATCACAGGTACAAAACGTCATAACTCATAAATCACAGGTGCAAGGCGTCATAACTCATAAATCGATCAACCAATATATTTTCACAGTCTCGTATGTCTGTTCTCAGGGAGCTGCTAGAAAGCTCCTCATCTCCAGCAGTACGCACCTCATCTCCAGCAGTACGCTCCTCATCTCCAGCAGTACGCACCTCATCTCCAGCAGTACGCACCTCATCTCCAGCAGTACGCACCTCATCTCCAGCAGTACGCTCATCTCCAGCAGTACGCACCTCATCTCCAGCAGTACGCTCATCTCCAGCAGTACGCACCTCATCTCCAGCAGTACGCACCTCATCTCCAGCAGTACGCTCATCTCCAGCAGTACGCACCTCATCTAAAGCAGTACGCTCATCTCCAGCAGTACGCACCTCATCTCCAGCAGTACGCTATGTCAAGCAAAACAAACTCCTCCAGCTCTGTCTCTGATCTTACAGTCTTCCTCCAACTCCAACATAAAATTAATTACTCATCTTGTTTCATTATATTTCCTCTGTTACTAAGTAATTTCCTGTAACTTCATCATCTCTCTTCAGTCACTCCTGAAGATCACTGAATCAGCTTGACATAATAAATCATGCTTTCAGAATTGTACCATTTGTACATTAGCTGCCTCTCTTATTTAATGGTAGTTAACTGCTTAAGAAATCTACTCAACTGAAGATTATTGATCAGGCTCTGATCTAACATGAGGCCTGGTCACAGACCAGGCCGCAGGGGCGTTGACCCCTGGAACTCTCTCCAGGTATACTCCAGGTATAATAATGTACGGTTTTAAAATTGTATCCTTGTTCTTCAGGAAACTTTTAAATAATATATTTAATTGTATAATATATCGTATTTGTATTAGTTAGCATTTAATAGTATTTAACAATCAAAGTCCAATTCTTATGTAGTTTTTAAGTACTTGAATTAGTTTATCTGAAATGCATTATATGTTAGTAGCTTTCTCTTGTACCTAACATTGTTTTTATAACATATAAGTTATGTTATCTGTGTACTGCGTTGGAGAAATAGAAATCTGACTTTGAATTAGTATGTATATAAAGTAATGTTATGCATAGATTTATGTTGGTTTATGGATATTTTGGACTTTAAAACCATGAATTTTAATGGATTTATTATTGGAAGGTTATTTTCGATTATATTAACTGATCTTATTAAACATCACTTCAGAGATTTATAAATGGAAATTTATAACAGAAAATTATGTTAAATATTAAAATATTAATACAAAAGATGTGCAACATTTGAACCAAACAATTTAAAATTCTAGGAATTAGAAACAAATTTACTTGTACATTGGTGCTGGCTGTTACGTAAACAATATTATTTGCATTTTATTTGGGTTACCATTTCATATTAGAATCACAAACTAATATTTATGTATTGTATACAGATATTTATTGAATCAGTTTTATTTACTTAATGTATCTACCGATTTTTTTAAAAGATAATGTAAAAGAGAAACAGAAAGAAAATAATAGTTGGCCCAACATATGTGGCAGTTTAGGATGGATTAAGTTGGAGTCGGGTTTCATCTTCGATTTTCAACCGAACCTAATAAAATTTCTCCTGGGCGCTCTCACAGGTCTTACATCCAGCACTGACTCGCCGGTTTGAGACGAGGAGGAAGATTCTGGGTGTCCGACAAATCCATCACGTTTGCCGAATCTCAGAAAGTTCCGATTGCGGCCGAAGCGTAGAAAACCTCGGTTATTCCCACGTTTGTTTACGTCTTTTGTATCCTCGGAGGAAAATTCGTTAATCATTTCATCTTCTGGACGGATATTTCTGGCCCAGGCGGAGGGGCTGTAAGGAGGCAGTGATACATATACACCTGGAGCAGCTCTCTTCCAGCGCTGAGAAGTTATCTTCCCTGATTCAGAAGACTTAATGTTGTGGGATGATGATAGGTTTTGCTGCTCTTGTGTGGTTGAGGGTTCAGAAGTGGTTTCCAGGGATTTGGATTTCACACCGCAGCCATCGTGTAATAGGGAACTGAGCTGACAAGGGACGGAGCGGCCGAACCTCAGGAAATTTCGTGAAGGATCGCGACCGAAACGTAAGAAGTTGCGTGAAGGATTGCGACCGAAACGTAGGAAGTTGCGACTTCTCTTCTCAAATGAATCAGTGAGTTCCTCGTTGCCATTATTGTCATAGTCGTCGTAGCTACTGCGTCCGAATCTGATAGAACGAAAAATGTTAATTATATATTTTGTGATTATATAGTACTCTATTTGTATTTTAGTTTTTTATTTTAATTTCATTTACAAAGGCTTATTAATTTATTTCCAGTGAATTTTGTAAATATGCAGTGTTTATTAAAACGTTTGCTATGATAGTTTAATTCCATTATTACTTTCTCTTTCCTTTAATATACATATTCTAGTCAGAAGAAAGTTAAAAAAAAAGAGCTTATATATTCAATACTTTGATATTTTGAGAATTTATTTTCCTTAATTAAGTTAAAGGTTAACATTAAAAATTATATGTCTTAAGAAAAGGAACAGAAAATTAGAGCACAAGGCATTTCAGCTCTACACACCTGAGAAAATTGCGGTCTCCTCTTTTGTTCTCCACGTCATTGCTACCACACATGGAGAGGCAAAGAAAAGAAGATAATTAAAAGTTAATAGAATATTATAACAATAAATAACTGAGGAAGAAAAAAAAATTACCAAGTTGGAAATTGGCCCGGTCCTCTCCAAAACATACTATATCGTGTATTAATTCATGCAAATATTTGTGTTTGCATGCACTCTCCCCTACATACACTCTTATGTAGATATACAATTATATCTACATAAATATTTTGATAAAATTCAGTGAGAAATAACAACGTAGAGACGTTTTATGGAAGACGTAAGAAAGAAACTTCTTGCGTTGTGGGCTTCCAGAGATTGGTTGATACACAATGCCCCTGCTCAAGAGGTATATTATTTTGTCTAACGTTTCCTGGGCAAAAACAACATGCTGGTCGTCCCTCACCATTCCAGGTCGCCAAAAATTAAAATAGCAGTCATTGGACGGCGTTTAAAAGACGTTGAAGAGATTCAAGTAAAATCGCTGGCCATGCTGGATGCCATTAGGTAAAAAGAGTTTTAGAAATGTTTCAAAAAGTGGCAAAGGCGCTGGGATCAATGTATAGCCTCCCAAGGAGATCACTTCGAAGGAGACAACTTCAATTAGGTGTTTTGGGAAGCCTGTATTCTTTTATTCTGCATTCCAGGAACTATGTAGCACATCGTAAAATACTTTCACAGCTGAAAGAAAAAATATATAGAAGAGCTTAAGAGTTATATTAATGTTAAGGTCATGTTGGTGTCTTGGGGAAAAAATACGGCAGATGCGGAAGCTAACAATTCCATTACATACTCGGTGTGCTCTGCAGGGGTAAGTGAACTAATGCACTGTCCAGCAGAACGTGAGCGTGTGGCCAGCCTCATCCTTCAACTGGAATCGTCATTGAGATAGTTCTATTGATCAAGGATTAGACAAATATATTACCTATAGCCACCTGTTCGCTGGAGCTCCTGCCACATCTGTAAAGCTTGTGGTGTGTAGGTGACTGTGGAATACAAGCTGTTTTGCTATTTGTCTTTCCATTTTTCTTGTGATTTCTATAGTTTCCTGGGCTCAGGTGGGAATCCTGGGAAACCTTTAGGAGTCATTTTACTGTGACAGTTTAGTGGGAGTTTTAACTGATATTTTAACTTGGTGTGATAGTATATATTTTCTAAGTACATTTTACTCATGCAAAAAAAATATTTGTTAATATTATATTTGTTTATCCTCTTTGCTACGTGTTTTTATTGCGATGATTGCTAGGTATTCTATAGACAAATTGTTTTTAAATATCAAAGCAACAGCCTGGTTGATCAGGCCCTGATCAATCATGAGGCCTGGTCACGGAACGGGCCGCGGGGCGTTGATCCCCGGAAGCCTCTCCAGGTATACTCCAGGTAACTTACCTATCAAAAGAAGACTAACTTTGCCTTTATTCCTTGAAATTATAGGATGCGATAATATGTCCCTTTGGTGGCAGAGGCGAGACAGTAGGGAAGGCAGGGAAAGCGTACACTAATGTATGAGGGTAAACCATATAACGGGTGGGGTTCGAACCCGCGGTCAGAGAGTCTCAAAACTCCAGACCGTCGCGTAAGCCATTGGGTTAGCTAGCTAATCTATGGTGTAGAAATATACCTAGTTGGATGAATCTTATTGAAGCTAGCTGGCCCAGTGGCTTACGCGACGGTCTGGAGTTTTGAGACTCTCTGACCGCGGGTTCGAACCCCATCCGTGGTATGGTTTGTTTGCAATCGTGTCATTACGATTTCGTGAGTAATGTTGACGGGTATGAGGGTAATTCAGTGCTTCAAATGGTTCTCCATACTCAACAGAATCCATTCTGGAGAATTAGTGGCGATTTGTTGTATTGTTGTGATACCGCGAATGCCATCAGTATGTCGGTCATAATAATCTGTGAGCATATATCCACTCACAACACGTAAAGCTGTTGATAGAATACCCAAAACGGAAGCAAGCATTGATCCAACACACGAGAATTCTGAATGAATCTAGCTCCTGTTGGCTTCAGTTCCTAATATTTATTCTCTCAAGTCTGAGATGAACCAAGACAGAAGTTGGTTTGAAACCCATCTTTATCATACTTCCAGAAGCAACCAATGTATGTCGAGTCTACAACACCGAACAGTAGTGAGAACTATGTGGAGACTAACACGTAATGCCTTAGATTTCTATTGTATTTCATTTTTAGGCATTTTATGTATACTATAGCATTATATCCCTCTAAAATAATGAAGAAATGTCACATTAATGTTTATTTAACATCATGAAAAAGAATATTAATTCAAACAGTGGATTTCATATAAGTAGAAATCGGCCATTCAAGGAAGGACACATTAATGCTGGTAAAGGGCTCTTGATCCAAACAATTGAAGCATCTCTTATGTTGGATAGGATGTGACTGCATTACTGAGGAGCTGTAAAACCCAAATGGGTTTAGGACTCCTTTAAGCATGAAATGAACTATAAGTGTGTCGAACTAAGCACGATTCCAGAAAAGGATCCTCAAACTGCATAAACCCAGCCCCATCTACGTCTGTGACTCGATAAAGCCCACTACGTGGGCGAAACGTTGTCAATAAAGGATCACATTATACTCCTACAACATCACCCTATGTACTGATTCCTTTAATTCCATATATTATTCATCGAGGTGTACAAGTGGATGATGGGCATAAACAAAGGAGATATTAATAAAATACTGAGGATATCGAACCAAGTAAGAACCAGAAATAACGGATTTAAATTGGATAAATTTAGATTTAGAAAGGACATATGCAAGTACTGGTTTTCGAACAGAGTTGTAGATGCGTGGAACAATCTTCCGAGTAGGGTGATAGAGGCTAGGACATTGGGTGGCTTTAAAAAGAGATTGGACAAATATATGAGTGGGAGGGGCTGGGTTTGATTGGTGTCGTGAGTACGGGAGTAAATTCTTAGGTAGTGGTGGTTTTGATAAGGACCTGCCTTGTATGGGCCAGTAGGCCTTCTGCAGTGTTTCTCCATTCTTATGTTCTTATGTTCTTATGTATATTTAATTAATTATTTGCTCACCTCAAGTAGTTTATGTTAGGGAAACCAATCTTCAAATCTTCCTGACCGACTGAATACAAATTGCCATTGCCCATCAACGCCTGGTTTTCTGCGTTGTTGTTGTCGGAGATGTCTGGTGTTGCATGAACTGTGAGAGCGTAGGACCACCAAGGGAAGGTTTCTAGATGTATACTGGCTACTAGCAGCAAGATGCACAACCTGGACGGGTGATAGATGCAAATTATTCAGATATACTCAATAACCATTTCACTAATACATAAAAATATTTAAACACACACTCACCCGTGTGTGAGTGTGTGGGACAAGTGATGACGCGGGGACAGGAGCAGTGACTCGACCCCTGCAGCCACAACTAGGTGAGCACACACAGGCAGGAAGGGAAGACAGAACAGGTACCAACAGACAGGGGAGCGCAGCCTCGGGGAAAACAATAAGCACAACTGCAGATAGAAACACCCACAGCATTTAAACCACACCAGCCAAACACAATAACCAGAAACGAACCACATTCCACACCCAGAGTGACCCCCCCCAGCACTAATGCAACCTGCAACACCAGCTATCCATAATATACAGCCCTGACTACCACACATTAAGCCTACATCAACCCTTCTCACCTCAGTGAATACAGTTCTGGAAAGGAAGCTGATTGTATTGTACACCAGCACAGATGGATTAACAAATAAGAGTGATGAGTGACAGGAAAGAATCACTGAGGTATCCCCGTCATCATAGCAGTCACAGATACAAAGCTTACAGGAGTGATAACAGATGCGATCTTCCTGTATGGATATCGGATCCTGAGGAAAGGTAGGGGAAACAAGAGGGAGGAGGAGTTGCACTGCTCATCATAAAACAGTGGAATTTTGAGATATGAGGACAAGTCAGAGTTGAATCAGATGACTACATAATAGGAACTCTTTTATCTGGGGGTCCAAAAGTGATTATATCAATGATGTACAACCCGCCACCGAATGGCAGGAGATTAACAGATAGATGGTGGCCACACTAGCCGAGGTGGCCAGAAGGGCCCACATAGGCAGGGCAAAACTACTCATTACTCATCATTGGAATATAAAAAACAAGGACATAGACTGGGAAAATCTGGAGCCACATGGGGGACCGGAGATATGGAGAGCCAAGATGCTGGAAAGATTCATGGACCAACATCTCAGGAACACAACCAGAGAGAGAGAGGAGACGATGAACCAGGAAGGCTGGACCTCGTATGCACCTTCAACAGTTCACACATAGGGGAAATCACTCACAAATCGCCTTTCAGCCCTAGTGATTACGTGGTCCGGAGTTTCGAATACATAGTAGAGTTAATAATAAAGAGTGAGGCAGCACGAGAAGAACGGGAGAAATCAAACTTCAGAAAAGGAGACTATGAACGTATTGGGCAATTCCTGCATGAGGTGCAGTGGGTAAGGGAGATAGAGGGGACGACACTAAACGAAATGATGGAACACATGACCACAAGGTGCAGGGAGGCAGAGGAGAAGTTCATGCCAAGGGGCAACAGAAACAATGAGAAGACCAGAGTGAGCCCATGGTTTACCCTCAAAACCCAGATCTGATCCATAGTTGTTATATTAAAGCCACATCAGGAGGAAAACAACAGTCAAGGACCAGGTGCTCAGGAACTATGTGAGGAGCTCAGCTTAAGATTCATGGAGGTATTCACAGTGGCTTCCAGCCAGCAAGTGCTGGACACACTGCACACACCAGAGGAGTTGAAGAAACTGCTAGGTGAACTAGATACCTCGAAGAGACTGGGCCTAGATAATCTCTCTCTGTGGGCCCTGAGAGAGGGATCAGAGGCACTATGTGTGCCACTAACAATAATCTTCAATAAATTTACTGAAACAGGGAAACTACCTGTGGTGTGGAAGACAGCAAACGTAGTCCCAATTTTTAAGGAAGGAGACAGACAGACTGCACGAAACTACAGATCTGTGTCGCTAACATGTATGGTATGTAAAGTTATGGAGAAGATTATCACGAGAAGAGTAGTGGAGCATCTAGAAAGGAACGGGCTCGTAAGTGACATCCAGCATGGCTTCAAGGAAGAAAAATCCTGCATCAAAAACCTACTGGAGTTCTACGATAAGGTAACAAAAGAAAGGCAGGAGACAGATGGTTGGGTAAACTGCATCTTCTTGGACTATAAGAAGACTTTCGATACAGACCACACAAGAGACTGGTTGAAAAGCTTATGGATCATGTAGGAAAGTACTGCAATGGCTCAGGAAAAAATCTGTCAGGAAGGAAACAAAGTGTATTGGTACGTGTAGAGGTGTCAGAGTGGGTGAAAGTATCGAGTGGGGTTCCACAAGGATCAGTCCTAGGTCCGGTGCTGTTTCTAATATATGTGAATAACTTAACAGAGGGGATAAATTTAGAGGTGTCCCTGTTAGAAGACGATGTGAAGCTAATAAGTAGAATGCAAGTGGGGTAGGATCAGGTAAGCCTATAAAGGGATCTGGAGAGGCTGCAAGCATGGTCCAATAAATGGCTCCTGGAGTTTAACCCTAGCAAGTGCAAAGTCATGAAGTTTGGGGAAGGACAAAGAAGACCTCAGACGGAGTGGAACGCTGTGGAAGATGACAATACACTGGCTTTCCAACAGAGTTTGAGACGAAGGAGAACGCTCAGTGAACAGGAATAGTACACGTATGCATATCATAACCGGGACAGGAGAGATGAGAGAGACAAGGGGGGGGGAGGGTGGAAGGTCAAAGATACATAGAGGAAAGCACATTCCTTGTCATTTATCGACCCTCTTTTGCCCCCCCCCCACAGCAATTTATCAACCCTTTTGATAGTCCCATCGACCCTTAGGGATCGATATCGATAACTTAGAGATTTGAGAACCTCTCTGGCATCCAGTTACCACCTTTAATGAGTTATTTACTCACAGCATTTAATCGAAGATGAGTGTAAAGTGTTGAGGAAAAACAAGGAGTGAACTATGGACAGTCACAAGTGGAAATAGAAGTGTACATACAATTTAATTGACCTCTTCTGTGACATGGTCTCCATTTACAAAGTTTTGGATGACAATGAGATGAGCTGATATTTAGACATTATGAAGCCCTTGTTGAGCAGGAAGCTTAGATTTACTTTACTATTTTAGCTTCTTTATCGATTATCACCACATCAAGTAAATACAAACTCCAAGGCTTAGTGTGTAGAACTCCCAAGCGAATTCATTTTAATGTTAAGGACAGAACCTGATAAGCCAAGAAACTGAAAGAGAGGTTAGTTCTTTACGCCCCTCTTGTTGTTCTATTGCCATATGGAGAGAAAAATGTGCATTGACACTAACTGCTCGAGAAACAGTTGACCTGGATTGTAATTTTAGAAGTTGTAAACTCAGATGGGGAATAGATGAATCTATAATGAAAAATATTTGTTTTCCGCTTTATAAAGAAATACTTTTACGTAATCTTACAAAAATGGTATTTTCTAGAACGAGATCCAGAACTATTGAAAGAAGTTTCTGTATTATTGGAAAGAAATTTCCATCTCAGGAACTAGAATGTAAATGATCAGGTTCTGCCAGAATAAGACTAACCCGCTGGAAAGAAACTTTCTTAAGATAGGTGAGAAAGTTAACATCTGGATATGGACTATTTACTTCTTGAACGAGACGAAACTGTCGAAGGAAAATTAATAATGCATTGTGAAACGAGATTGAGAACTATTGCAACATGACTCAGACATTCATGAAAATCCATGAACTACTGGAATAATGAGCTTAACTGCAGGAAGAAAGGTGGTTTACTGCTGGATCGACAGACCTGAACTACTCTTTTAAGACTAAAATCCAGGTAATAAAAATATAAACTTTTGAAGTAATTGATAGAAATGACGAGGCAATTTTTTGATCTGGCAAAACAGGAATGGGAACTTCCATAATTGTTTAGCACTATGACTTTCCGTAACACCCATGAGTCACTTACCATAGGAGAGTTATATAGAAACCAGGACCCAGTTGTTGCACCGAGTCACAGGCTAAAGATAAAATAAGATTTCTTCGGATTTTTAACCCCGGAAGGTTAGCCACCCAGGATAACCCAAGAAAGTCAGTGCGTCATCGAGGACTGTCTGTCTTATTTCCATTGGGGTCCTTAATCTTGTCCCCCAGGATGCGACCCACACCAGTCGACTAACAACCAAGGTACCTATTTGCTGCTAGGTGAACATGACAACAGGTGTAAGGAAACACGTCGAAATGTTTCCACCCGCCGGGAATCGAACCCGGGCCCTCTGTGTGTGAAGCGAGAGCTCTAGCCACCGGGCCACCGGTGGTCTGGAATATCTTAATTTTCAAGAGGCTCCTTGAACACAGGTGTCAACCAGCGCTGTGGAGTAAACTAGTATCAGTCAGGTACTTACCTTATCATAGTGGTTGTTGGAGTATGTATGAGGTGAGTGGTAGGATTTAGGTCAACAGAAATCAGCAGGATTGATTTCTAGGAATGATGGAAGTTGAGTGAATGCTCCCTGTCCTTCTCTGGTTGGGTTATATCAACCAGTTACCCCCTCCCCGCTTCCCACACTGCTCCAGGAATGGGGGGTTATACGTCACGGTTCATATTTCAGATACGAGATACTTGAGGTCGTAGAGGGGCACAAGGGATATTGTTAACATCACAATTTGAGTGATAGTAAAAACCCTTCAAAATAAGAAAACTTTCTTTTCTTATTCTTTAACACACACACACACACACCTAGTAGCGATCAGTGAAGAGGCGGGGCCAGGAGCTATGTGTCGACCCCTGCAACCACAAATAGGTGAGTACAAACAGGTGAGTAAACACACACACACACACACAGTCAAAGAGTTGTCAGGAAGTGGAATAGTCTGGGAAGTGATGTAGTGGAGGCAGGATCCATACATAGCTTTAATTAAGAAGAAGTATGATAAAGCTCATGAAGCAGGAAGAGTGACCTAGTAGCCAGAAGGGATTATATTGGTAGGACAAAATTACTCACTATGGGAGATTTCAATCATAAAGAGATTGACTGGGAAAACTTAGAGCCACATGGGGACAAGAAACGTGGATGGCTAAGATGCTGGAGGCTGCATTGGAGAACTTCATGCATCAACATGTTAGGGATACAACCAGAGAGAGAGGAAAGGGTGTTGCAGCAAGGCTGGATCTCATATTCACCTTGAATACCTCAGACATAGTGGATATCACACACGAAAGACCCCTTGGCAGTAGTGATCATGATGTCCTGAAGTTCATACCAAAGGGTAACACAAAAAATGGTAAGTCCAGAGTGAGCCCATGGTTTAACTGGAGGTGTAAAGAGGCCAAAGCCAAGTGTGCTAGAGCGTGGAAAATGTATAGAAGGCAAAGGACTCAAGAAAACAAGGAGTTGAGCAGAAGAACCAGAAATGAATATGCAGGGATAAGGAGAGAGGCCCAGAGGCAATACGAGAACGACATAGCATCAAAAGCCAAATCTGAACCAAAGTTGCTATACAGTCACATTAGGAGGAAAACAACAGTCAAGGACCAGGTAATCAGGCTGAGGAAAGAAGGAGGGGAGCTCACAAAGAGTGACCAGGAAGTATGTGATGAACTTAACATAAGATTTAGAGAAGTTTTCACAGTAGAGACAGAAAAGCTTCCAGCAAACAGAGGCAGTAGGGTGCACCAGCAAGTGCTGAGCACAGTACACATAATCAAGGAGGAGGTGAAGAAACTGCTAGGTGACCAAGATACCTCGAAGGCGGTGAACCCAGATAACATATCTCCATGGGTCTTGAGAGAGGGAGCACAGGAACTGTGTGTGCCGCTAGCAGTAATCTTCAGTAAATCTATCGAAACTGGACAATTGCCTGAGGCGTGGAAGACAGCAAATGTACTTCGAATTTTAAAGAAAGGAGACAGACAGGCAGCGTTAAACTACACACCAGTGTCACTGACATGTATAGTATGTAAAGTCATGGAAAAGATTATCAGGAGAAGAGTGCTGGAGCACATTCAAAGAATTGGGCTCATACATGGCAATCAGCACGGCTACAGGGATGTGAAATCTACTTCAGTTCTATGATTAGTTAACAGAGGTAAGACAGGAAAGAGAGAGAGAGGGATGTGTAAATTGCATCTGATCCATTGCAGTGCCCTTCCTGTTATACACGCCTGATCCTCTAGCTTCTGCACTAATCTCTTGTGAGGAACGGTGTCGAAGGCCTTCCTGCAGTCCAAGAAAATGCAATCAACCCACTCCTCTCTCTCGTGTCTTACTTCTGTTACCTTCTTATAGAACTCCAGAAGGTTTGTGACACAGGATTTGCCTTCCATGAATCCGTGTTGGTTTTTAGTTTACTATCTTTATTATGCACCCCATACCCATCCTGTGGTGGTAGTCAAAAGATTACAGAGGTACATAATGGGTCCAGGGACTGGGCTCCAAAGTTTTAATAGCTGAGCAAGTTACAAAGGTAATGAACTCACAAGTTACAAAGGTAATGAACTCACAAGTTACAAAGGTAATGAACTCACAAGTTATAAAGGTAATGAACTGACAAGTTACAAAGGTAATGAACTCACAAGTTACAAAGGTAATGAACTCACAAGTTACAAAGGTAATGAACTCTCAAGTTACAAAGGTAATGAATCATGTAAGTAAATTTACTTACGTTTATACATGGTTACAATCATGAACAAATTATAAAGTAATGAGCAATTCACTAGTCCACACCCGGTTACAACTGTAATGAGTTCTTGGTGCAAATATTAATTGTTGGGTCACACACACACACACACACACATACACAAGGTGCTCCACCAATCTCCTCCTGATAATCTTCTCCATGACTTTGCACACTATACACGCGTGTGTATAGTGCACACACACACACACACGTGTGTGTGTGTGTGTGTGCGCGCGCGTGTAAGAGTTGGAGAATAAAATTTCATTATTTCAAAGGGTTTTTATTATCACTCAAATTCGAATATAAACATTATCCCTTGTGCCCCTGTGCTAACACAAATATATCGTATTTGAGAAATGAACCGTGACATATAAGCCTCCCCAGTGACAAGCACTGTGGGAAGAGAGGGGCGGAACTGTTTGATATAACCCAACCAGAGAAAGTCAGGAATCATTCACTCAACTTCCATCATTCCAGGAAGACAATCCTGCTCCTTTCTGTTCTCTTAATCACTAACACTCCAGCATACATACTTCTTTAACCACAATGATAAGGTAAGTCAGTGATACTTGGTTCCTCCACAGCGCTGGTTGACACTTGTGTGCAAGGAGCCTCTTCAAAATTAATATGAGCCACTGATGACACTGTGCAACTAATGGCTCCTGGTCTCTTGTTCATACCTCTTCTCTGTTGAGTAATATTCTGTTGACGTCAAATAATTTAAGAGATTTAAAGCTTAGGAGAAATCCCTAGTTCTATAAAATTATGGACGTTACCATTCAAGTTTCGGCAGATCATAAAATCAATCAGTCAATTTTAGGAATGATTTCAGAAGATCGTATTTTCATTACCTCGTTCTAAGTCTTATTAGAGTAGTTCAGGTCTGTAGATCCAGCAGTAAACACCTCTCGTCCAGCAGTTTGCTCATAATTCCATTAGTTCATTCTCTTTCATGATTGTCTGAATCAAGTTCCACCGGTTCTCAGTCTTGTTTCAGAATTCATTATTAATTCTTTTTCTTACCATTCATAAACTTTTCGACAGTTTCATCTCGTACAAGTAGGAAATAGTCATTATCCAGAATCTTATTCTACCACTAAATGATAATTTACATCCAACTTCCAGCAGATGAGAATCTCTTTTCACCACTTTTGACAAATCTTTGACTAAAGAAATATTTCCTAACATCTCTTTGACTCACCTGAGTCTTCAACTTCCAATTATGACCCCTTGTTTCTGTGTGCCATCTCTGGAACATCCTGTCTCTGTGCACCTCTTCAATTCTTCACAGTATTTTGTATGTCGTTTTCATGTCTCATCTAACCCTCCACTTCTGCAGCGTCGTCAGGTCGATTTTCATTAACCTTTCTTCGTAGGACATTCCCTTCATCTATGGAACTAGCCTTGTTGCAAACCTTTGCACTTTTTCTAATTTCTTGACGTGCTTGACCATGTGTGGGTTCCAAACTGGAGCTGCATACTCCAGTATGGGTCTGACGTACACGGTGTACAGTTTTGAACGATTCCTTACTGATGTATCGGAACACTATTTTTTGGTTTCCCAGACGCACATATGCTGCCGCAGTTATCTGGTTGATGTGGGCCTCAGGAGATGTGCTCGGTATTATACTAACCCCAAGATCCTTTTCCTGGAGTGAGGTTTACAGTCCTTGGCCACCAAGCATATACTCTGTCTGCGGTCTTCTTTGGCCTTTCCCGATCTTCATGACTTCAGATTTGGCGTGGGTTAAATTCGAGGAGCCAGTTGCTGGACCAGGCTTCCAGCCTGTGCAGGTCTCTTTGTAGTCCTCCCTGAACCTCATCCGATTTAATTATTATCATTATCTTCACATCATCTACAAACAGGGAAACTTCTGAGTCTATCCATTCCGTCATGTCATTCACATATACCATTGGTCCTAGGACTGACCCCTGTGGAAACCCGCTCGTCACAGGTGCCCACTCTGATACCTCGTCACGTTCCATGACTCGTTATTGCCTCCCTGTCACGTACTCTCTGATTCATTGCAGTGCCCTTCCTGTTATACTTGTGTGTGTGTACTCACCTAGTTGTGGTTGCAGGGATCGAGTCGCAGCTTTTGGCCCCGCCTGTTCAGTGGCCGCTACTAGGTGTGTGTTTGTATGTATGTGTTTGAGTGTTTATTTATTTTTAAATTTTCTCATAAGCAATTTGTCTCTCTCACCCCTCCAGGTTGTGCATCTTACTTCTAGCAGCCAGGATACATCTGGGAACCTTCCCTTGGTGTTCCTACGCTCTCGCAGTTCATGCAGCACCTGACATCTCCGGCAATACAGAAAACCAGGAATTGTTGGGCAATGTTGATGATTTGTACATAGTCGGTCAGGAGGATTTGAATAAAGGTTTCCCAGACAGAGAATACTTGAGGTGAGCAAGTGAATAATTATATATATTTCTATGATTCGTCTAGTTTGAATAATATATGGAATTAAAGAAATCAGTGCTTGGGGTGATTAGGTTGCAGGAGTTTGTACTATTCTTTGAACGGGGCTTGGCGTAGATGGGGCTGGGTTAATGCAAAACAGGGATCCTTTCGTCGGATCGTTCTTCGATCGACTTCCAGTTTGTTATATACTTGGATAGTCATAAACCTGTTTGGGTTATACTTCGGGAATCAATCACGATCTGTTCAATTTAATAGATACTCTAATTGTTTGGTATAAGAGTCCTGAAGGGTGAACATAATTAGGTAATGCCCTCATAAAAAAAGTGGACAAAGATCCATAGCAAATTTGTTCCATAGCATTGAGTTGGGCTACTTTTAATAAATGTCCGAGTTCTACTTTTATGAGATCTAGTGTTTGACTCAACATTTTTATTCATGATGTTGAATCGATATTAATTTAACAATTCATCAGTATTTTAGAGTAATACCAAAGAATGAAAATCTAATACCAAAGAATGAAATATAATATAAATCTGAGGTTCAGAAACAGAATGGTATTGTATTAGTCTCCACAGAGTTCTCCACAGCTACTCTGAAAATTTCTCATCAGAACTACCTAGACACATTTTCATTGTTCTATAATTCTTTTACAGTGTTGTAGGCTCGAGATAAATCGGTTGCTTATAGAAGTATGGTGAAGAAGGGGTTTCAAATCAGCTTCTCTCTCGGTTCATTCTAAACCTTGTGGGAATATATGCTAGAGACTCCAACCATTATCTTATGCCAGCATTACCCAACTTCGTATTCAACCATCTTCGTGTGTTGGATGAATGTTTCCTTTGATTTTTAGTGTTCTGTTAACAGCCATACGCATTTTTGAGTGACTAGCTTCTTAATATATGTATGACAGACATATTGATTGCATGTGCGGTATCCCAGCAATACAACAAACGCTACTAATTCTCCAGAATGGTTTCTGTTCAGTATAAAGAAACATCAGATGCACTGAACTACCATCATAAATTATTAGAGGCTTTCCCTGTGTCCCATGCAGTCTTCCCTCAGCCACCAAATTAGGTTATGTTATCGCATTTTTTAATTACAAGAAATAAAGGCAAAGTTGGCCTTGTTTTGATACGTAGGTTTCTTTGACATTTAGAAACATTTTGGCTCTATAGATCACCGAGTAATCCGAGCCCTGGAAACTATAAAAATAACAAAAAAATTGAAAAGGAATAAGCCATAGACAAACATATAGGAGGAAGATGGCCAAACTCACAATTTCTGCTGAATCTTGTATTAGTTACTTTTCGCCAGTAGGTCCCACCAAGCACGTCGCTTACCAGGAACATTTCTATGTTTTGGGGCCAATGAAGTCACTATAAGGAAGAGGACTGCAAAGGAACGACCACATAATAAAAACCTTTGTTTACGCATCTGTCGTTTTTTCCCAATTCACTAACATGGTCTTACCACTAACAGAACTGCAACGCTATTCAAGATATTTTTCCTTTCTGTTGATTATCATACGAAGTTCTATAAAGTTCTCTGACTTCGGCAATAAAACAAAGTATACAGGCTTCCCCAGTTTCCTAGCTGAAGCGTTCTCCCTCGAAGTATTGCTACGGTGTTATGGTCCTTGAAGGAGAGATCCTCTGACATGATCACTCCCAGATCTTTGACATTAGTTTCTCGCTCTATTGAGTGGTTGGAATTTGTTTTGTACTCCGATGAGATTTTTATTACTTCGCGTTTTCCATATCTGAGTAATTGAAATTTCTCATCATTGAACTTCATGTTGTTTTCTGCAGACCATTTTAAGATTTGGTTTATGTCTGCTTGGAGTCTTGCAGTGTCTTCAACGGTGGACAATGTCATGCAGATTCGGGTGTCATCTGCAAAGGAAGACACGGCACTGTGGCTTATATCCCTGTCTATGTCCGATATGAGGATGAGGAACAGGATGGGAGCGAGTACTGTGCTTTGTAGAACAGAGCTTTTCACAGTAGCTGCCTCAGACTTTACTCTGTTGACTACTACTCTTTGTGTTCTACTTGTTAGGAAATTATAGATCCATCTTCCAACTTTTCCTGTTATTCCTTTACCACGCATTTTGTGTGCTATTACACCATGGTCACACTTGTCAAAGGCTTTTGCAAAATCTGTGTATATAACATCTGCATTCTGTTTGTCTTCTAGAGCATCCAGAACCTTGTCGTAGTGGTCCAGTAGTTGGGACAGACAGGAGTGACCTCCTCTAAACCCATGCTGCCCTGGGTTGTGTAATTGATTGGTATCTAGATGAGTGGCGATCTTTCTTCTTAGAACCCTCTCAAAGATTTTTATATGTAACGTTAGCGCTAATGGTCTGTAGTTCTTTGCTATTGCTTTACTGCCGCCTTTGTGGAGCGGGGCTATGTCTGTTGTTTTTAGTAACTGCTGGACAACCCCAGTGTCCATGCTCCCTCTCCATAGGATGTTAAAAAGCACGTGATAGGGGCTTCTTGCAGTTCTTGATGAACACGGAGTTCCATGAGTCTGGGCCTGGAGCGGAGTGCATGGGCATGTCATTTATTGCCTTTTCGAAGTCATTTGGCATCAGGGTAATGTCAGATAGGCATGCGTATGCCAAGTTCTGTGGGACTCTCATAAAAAATTAATTTACGTCTTCGACTTTCAGTCTGGTTAGCGGCTCGCTAAAATTGAGTCATACTGGGACTTTAGAAACTCACTCATTTCCTTGCTGTCATCTGTGTAGGACCCATCCCGTTTAAGTAGGGGCCCAATACTGGGTGTTGTTGTCGACTTTGATTTGGCATAAGAAAAGAAATACTTTGGGTTTCTTTCAATTTCATTTATGGCTTTTAGTTCTTCCCGTGTTTCTTGATTCCTGTAAGATTCCTTTAGTTTTAATTCGATGTTTGCTATTTCTCTGACCAGTGTCTCTCTTCGTTTTTCAGATATATTGGCCTCTTGTAGCCGCTTCGTTATTCTTTGCCTTCGCCTGTATAGGGAGCGCCTCTCTCTTTCTAGTTTACATCTTCTCATTTTCCTTAAGAGAATTTGCCTTGAGCAAACCTCAAATTCCACAGTTAATTTGTTCTAGACATAGGTTTGGATCCATGATGCTTAGGCTATCTTCCCAGTTTATATCCTTTAGGACTTGGTTTACTTGGTCCCACCTTATGTTTTTGTTATTGAAGTTGAATTTGGAGTAGGTTCCCTCGCGACTGATCACATTTTGTCGATCTGGGGCCCCCCGCATACATGTCTGGACCTCTATTATGTTGTGATCTGAGTATATTGTTTTTGATATGATGACATTTCGTATCAGATCATCATTGTTAGTGAAGATGAGGTCCAGCGTATTCTTTAATCTTGTAGGCTCTACTATTTGCTGGTTTAAGATTTAAGAGATTTAAAAGTTCATGTGTGTGCGAGTTTTCATCTGAGCTGCCTCCTGGTGTTATCTCTGTTACCACATTGTTTGCAATATTCCTCCATTTTAGGTGCCTTAGGTTGAAATTGTAGACAGAGATTTGTCTTGAATCATTTAAATGCCGCCCCATGACTGCCATTTATATTTTGGTTAAAAGAAAGTAATCACATGGGGTTAGATCTGGGAACTAGGATGTGGATGTGGAATGACAGACATGTTAGTTTTGGCTAGAAAACGCTAGACATGCTGCGCATTTCTTTCTCACGTCATCTCTCAATAGTCTCTGAATTCCATTACAGAAGTGTTTGTGGCTACTTAGAATATCCCCAGTAACCTTCATCATCCTGAGCATTCTCATTGCATTTATATTTCTCACTGATATTTTTTCAAAACATTTATGTAGATATAATTGCATATGGAGATAATTTAGGGAAAAGTGTATGGGGGGGGGAGAGTGTTCAGAAATACAAATATTTGAATGAATTAATACACGACGTAGTATGTCTTGGAGAAGACTGGGATAATTTGTAACTCGATAAGTTTTCTCTTTCTCAATTACTCATTGTAATAATCATTTTATTAACTTTAATTATCTCTTCTTTTCATTTACCTTCCCATGTGTGGCAGCAATGATGTGAAGAACAAACGAGGCCGCAATTTTCTCAGGTCTGTTGAGCTGAAAAATCTTGTACTCCAAATTTGTTTTTGTTTTTTAAGACTTTTAGTTTTTGATATTACGTTTTACTTAATTATGAAATTCAAATTCTCAAAATATGAAAACATTGAATATATTAACTTTTATTTTCTACGAATTCTGACTAGAATACGAATATTAAAAAAAAGAGCAACTTCTAAATAGAATTTAACTATTATAACAAAATTTTTAATAACAATTGCAAATACAATAACATAAAAATACTAAAAAAATAATAGAGCACAATATAATAAAAAAATATATAATTAAATTAACTTTTCGTACTACCAGATTCGGACGAAGTGGATATGGCGAGTATGACAACAATAGCAACGAGGAACTCACTGATTCATTTGACAAGAGAAGTCGCAACTTCCTACGTTTTGGACGCGATCCTTCACGCAATTTCCTGAGGTTCGGCCACTCCGTCGACTGTCAGCTCAGTTCCCTATCACACGATGGCTGCGGTGTGAAATCCAAATCCTTGGAAACCACTTCTGAACCCTCAACCACACAAGAGCAGCAAAACCTATCATCATCTCACAATATTAAGTCTTCTGAATCAGGGAAGATAACTTCTCAGCGCTGGAAGAGAGCTGCTCCAGGTGTATATGTATCACTGCTTTCTTACAGCCCCTCCGCCTGGGCCAGAGATATCCGTTCGGAAGATGAAATGATTAACGAATTCTCTTCTGAGAATACAAAGGACATAAACAAACGTGGGTATAACCGAGGCTTTTTGCGTTTCGGCCGCAACCGCAATTTTCTGAGATTCGGCAAGCGTGATGAAATTGTCGGACACCCAGGATCTTCATCCTTTCCTCTGAAACCGGCGAGTCAGTGTTGGATGTTAAACCTGTCACAGCCTCCCTGAGAAATTTTATTAGATTCGGTTGAAATGGAAGATGAAACCCAACTTCAGCCTAACCTATGATAGTAAATTACTGACATGTGACGTTATCAACCCATTGTTAAACGCAGTATTTTAGTCTTTCTCTGAAAAACTGCCACATATCTTTTGATCATTATTCTTTTCTTTCTTTTTTCCTTAGGCATTTTCTTTTAAAGGAATCGATAGATACATTAAGAAAAAACTCTGATTTAATAAATAAACAATATTAATACAATACATAAAAATTAGTATGTGATTCTAATATGAAATGTTAACCCAGAGAAAATTAAAATAATGTTGTTTAGATGAGGAACCAACAACACTGTACATATATAAAACTGAGTGTCAGATATCGTTATTTCTTATGTTGTTTATACATAATAGGAGAAAAATCATTTTTCTTATTCAAACAGGAATGACAATGTAACAATGCTAGTTTTAGATTTAATAAAGTATATAAAACAATCATGATTCTTATTATGGTCATTTATAAGTATGAATAAATATATTTTTATGTCTCGAATTTTAAACTGTTTAATTCAAATATTGCATACCTTTTGAGTGAATATTTTATTATTTAACATAATTTTCTCCTACAAATTTCCTTTTAAATCTCTAAAGTGGTACAAAGACAGTCAAAATTTCCATTAGTTTCCAACATTAATTTCTCTAAATTAGAAAGTCTTACACTTCAATATGCCTATAAACCTACATAAATATATTCATAACATTACTTAATATCTATACTAATTCAAGTTATAAAATTTATTTCCCTATGAAGTATAGAGAAGATGTATCGTACAAGTAAGAAAAACATTGTTAGGTACAAAAGAAAGCAACTGGTATGCAATGCATTTTTGTAAACTAATTCTAATGCTTAAAATATAATTAAAAATTAGACATAGATTATTAAGCAGGGATTCTTATGCAGTTAACTACAGTTAATAATATAATATAATAATAATATCTTTATTTCTACAAGTACATGTACAAGGTATACAGACAATAGCTGACATCAATGACATACTACTATATAGAAAGCCCATGTTATGCTGAGCATTTTGGGCAAATTAGGTTAGTTTTTGTCCCAGGATGCGACCCACACCAGTCGACTAACACCCAGGTACCATTTTACTGATGGGGGAACATAGACAACCATTGTAAGGAAACACGTCCGATGTTTCCACCCCTTCTCCGGGAATCGATCCAGGACCCTCACCGTGTGAAGCGAGAGCTTTTGCCACCAGGCCACGGGGCACCAAATTAAATGTTTAATAATAAAGATAGCTATATGAACAATGGTACAGTTTTGAAGTGTGCCTTATTATTTCAAATTGATTTAATGATCTTTAATTATGGAGCATTTCTTAAAAAGCTTAACTAATATTAAATGCACAATAAGAAAGGTAGCGTATGTATGAATGGTACAATTTTATGGCATGATTTATTATTCCAAGCTGGCTCAATGGTCATCAGAAGTGACTGAATAGAGATGAAGATACAGGAAGTTAATTAGAAAGAGGAAAAAATATAATTTCAATAACAAAAACATATATGGGAACAAGTCAACCATGTCCTAAATGAAACAAGCTGGGAAGATATCCTAAACAACACGGATCTGAACCTTTGCCTAGAAAACATGAACTCTGTGGTTCTTGACGTCTGGTCAAGGCACATTCCATTAAGAAAAATAAAGAGAAGATGCAAACTAGAAAGAGACGCTTCCTATACAGACGAAAGCGAAGTCACAGAGCTGCTGAGAGGGGCCAATATATCTAAAATACGAAGGGAGACACTGGTCAATGAAATTGCAAATACCGAACTTAAGATGAAGGAATCTTACAGGAGATAAGAATCGAGGGAAGAACTAAAAGCCATAAAGGAAATTAAAAAAAAAAATACTTCTTCTCTTATGCCAAATCTAAGGAAAAAACAACATCCAGTATTAGGCCCCGCTTAGGCGAGATGAGACATACACAGATGACAGCCAAGAAATGAGTGGGATACTAAAGTCCCAATACGACTCAGTGTTCAGCGAGCCGTTACCTAGACTAAGGGTCGACGATCCAAATGAATTCATTATGAACGAAACCCAAAATTTGACCATCTCAAAAATCACGGATATTATCCTAACACCACAAGACTTTGAAAAGGCAATAAATGACATACCCATGCACTCTGCCCCAGGCCCAGACTTTTAGAACTCCGTGTTCATCAAGAACTGCAAAAAGCCCCTGTCGCGTGCCTTCAGAATTCTATGGAGAGGGAGCATGGACACAGGGGTATCCCACACTCACTAAAAACAACAGACAGCCCCACTACAAAGGTGGCAGTAAAGCAATTGCAAAGAACTGCCCACCGATAGCACTAACATCCCATATCATAAAAATCTTTGAATGGGTTCTAAGAAGCAAGATCGCCAACCACCTAGATACCCATCAATTACACAACCAAGGACAAAACGGGTTTAGAGCAGGTCGCTCCTGCCTGTCCCAGCTACTGAACCACTATGACAAGGTCCTGGATGCTGTATAGGATAAACAAAATACATGGTCGACAAGTGCGACCATGGTGAAGTAGCGCACAAAATGTGTGATAAAGGAATAACAAGAAAAGTTGGTAGATGGATCTATAACTTCCTGACATATAGAACACAAAGAGTAAAGTCCGAGGCAGCTACTGTGAAAAGCTCTGTTCCACAAGGCACAGAACTCTCTCCCATTCTATTCCTCATCCTCATATCTGTCATAAACATAGATATAAGCCATAGCTCTCTCTTCCTTTGCGGATGACACCCAGATTGCCTTGACAGTGAGTTCCATCGAAGACACCGCAAGACTCCAAGCGGACATCAACCAAATCTTCAAATGGGCCAATCAAAACAATGTAAGATCAATGAATAGAAATTTCAACTACTCAGATATGGAAAATTTGAGAAAATTAGAACTGTATCAGAGTATACGACAAATTCTAGTCATACAATAGGGAAAAAAAGTAATGTGAAGGACCTGGCAGTAACAGCCTGGTTGATCAGACCCTGATCCATTACGAGGCCTGGTCTTAGACTGAGCCGGGGGGGCGGTGACTCCCGAAACCCTCTCCAGGTATACTTATTACTCAAAATATCCACTCTGTATATATTGAACTTTAACCTCCAATATAAGCAATACTCTGAAAGTTTTGCTTGATAGCTGCAACAGAACACAGACATAAAACTAGACACAAAAACCCACTGACATCCCTCATATCCATCTGAACCTATGCAAAACCTGGATGCTCATAAAAGGCCCTAATGTCTGGAATTCGTAGCCAGAAGCATCGGAAGGTCTCCTCTCTGCCAATCGATCCATTTCTTTTACTAAAAAGTATCTCATCTCCAGCAATACGTTATGTCCAAGTCTGTCCCTGTTCTTCTTGCAGTCTTCCTCCAATTTCCATAGAAAATTAATTACTCATCTTGTCTAATTATATTTTTTTCTTTCTAATTAACTTCCTGTACTCACCTAGTTGTGGTTGCAGGGGTCGTCATAGCTCCTGGCCCCGGCATCTTTATTCAGTCACTCCTGATGACCATTGAGTCAGACTGAAATAATAAATCATGCTTTTCTAATTGTACCATTAGAATATTAGGTACTTTACTTATTGTGCATTTAATATCAGTTAACTTTTTAAGAAATGCTACATAATTGAAGACCATTAAGTCATTTTGAAGTAATAAGTCATGCTTCAAAACTGTACAATTGTTCATATAGGTATCTTTATTATTAAACATTTAATTGTAGTTAGGTGCATGAGAATCCCTTCCTAATAATCTATGTCTAATTTTTATTAGATTTTAAGCATTAGAATTGGTTTATCAAAAATGCATTGCATACCAGCTGCTTTTTCTTATATGTACGATACATCTTCTCTATACTTCATAGGCGAAATATATTTTATAATTTGAATTAGTATAGGTATTAAGTCATGTTATGAATATATTTATGCAGGTTTATAGGCATATTGAATTGTAAGACTTTGTAATTTAAAGAAATTAATCTTGGAAATTAATCGTATTTTCGACTTATTATCCACCACTTTAGAGATTTATAAGCGGAAATTTGTAAGAGAAAATTATGTTAAATAATAAAATATTCATATAAAAGTTATGCAACATTTTAATTAAACAGTTTAAAATTCGAGACGTAAAAATATATTTATTCATACTTATAAATAACCATAATAAAAATCATGATTGTTTTATGTATTTTAATAAATCAAAAAGGAACATTGTTACATTGTCATTCCTGTTTGAATAATAAAATTATTTTTTTCCTATTATGTATAAACAACATAAAAAATACCGATATCTGAGAGTCAGTTTTTTATATGCACAGTGTTGTTGGTTCCTCATCTAAACAACATTATTTTCATTTTATCTGGGTTAACATTTCATATTAGAATCACATACTATTTTTTATGTATTGTATTAAAAATATTTATTTATTAAATCAGAGTTTTTTCTTACTGTA